>QKWP01000093.1:169264-210341 GCA_003550325.1 Gigaspora rosea | reverse complement strand
AAAAAAAAAAAAAAAAAAAAAAAAAAAAAAAAAAAAAAAGAATTTTCTTGGTTGTCAGATAAAGAATTGCCCTTATTATTCAATAAATAATAGTCTTTATTATTAAATAATAAATTATTATACTTAAATGACATATTCACAAATTTTTGAAATTTACTATTAAAAATTCCAAAAATCTTTAACAGTGAATAACTTTTGTTCCACTAGTTCGTTTTTGATAAAACAACAACCAAAATGATCATATCGATAAGATGATTCTAATGAACCCAAAATCGTTAAAATCCAATTACTAGATCCAGAGATCGTTAACAATTTGTATTACTTCAAATGTTTAAAGATTGAAAAAAACCAATTCTTAAATACCCAAAGTAATACAAATAGTTAAGAGTAGAGTATCCTGTATAATTCAATTTTAATGATTAATTTTATATGTAATACTTGCGTAATCAAATGATCAACCAATCAAATTATGAATTTTGATCGACTTAACAAAGTAAAAAAGGTCCCACCAGGAGTCTAGACACCTTTGCAGTAACGTGACCATCACGTGGTATGGCGTCTTCGGATTAACTTTTTGGCTTTATTGTTAAGGTTAGGGTTAGGGTTCGTGTATATAGCCTTAGAAGGCCCTATATATATGTAAAATCGCGTTCCGGACATTTTTATGTGGTTTTTAAGACCGATTTAAACACTAGTTTTTGAGTATTTTCGCTCTTTTCTCTTTTTTTCTTCTTATACACGTGTTTTGTTTTGATGTCAGACTGATCTGGAACAATCAAAATTTACATTCTCCGACTGGTTAATTCTCATGCGCCACGTCACGTTACTGCAAAAGTGTCTAGACCCCTGGTGCAGTTAGTAAAAAAATATAAAAAATGAATGTTAAAACATATGTTTAATACTAATAAAAAATACTGAGAAGGTAGTTTTGTATATAATCTTTACTATAAGGGAATAGAAATTTGTCGCACCTCCGATTCGGCCAATCAAATCGCACAATTTTGTAGACAAAAAATTTTATTTTTTAAAAATTCAAAATTTTACTAGTAAAATGTAAAAATAAATAAGCGATATCAAAGCATATAATGTAAAATTTTATTCTGAACAACTTTTTCTAAGTCATAAAGATAAATTATCTTAGTAAAAAAAAACGTTTTATAAGAAAAAACAAAAATTTCGAACGTTAGCACATATAAAACTTTTTTTTTACTAATATAAATCTATCTTTACATTTAAGAATTATATGTAAAATTTTATGCTAAACAACTTTTTCTAAGTTAAAAAGATAGATAGTTTTAGTAAAAAAAAAGTTTTATATGTGCTAACTTTGGAAATTTTTGATTTTTCTTATAAAACATTTTTTTTACTAAGACAATCTATCTTTATGACTTAGAAAAAGTTGTTCAGAATAAAATTTTACGTTATATAGCATGCTATTTTATATAAATTTTATACTTTATTATGTAAAATTTTTAATTTTTAAAAAAAAATTTTTTTGCCTATAAAATCGTGCGATTTGATTGGCCGAACCAGGGGTGCGACAAATTTATTTTCCCTTACTATAATATTAATATGCAACCAATATTAATTCTGATTTATTTAAATAAGTATTAAAACTTAATATTAAATTTACAATATATATATCTACTTTGTTTAAGACGGCTCATAGGCAACTTTTAATTTTTCTCACTTACTATAACATATAATTATAATAAAAATTAACTATTAATAGAGCATTTAATCGTTTACAATATAATTTTAAAACAAGGTAGTCTCAGTATTGAACAAGCAACGATAATGGGCAAAAGACAGTGCCAATAGGCAACTTTTTTACTAAACTTAGTATATATACAACTTACTATATAAAATACCTAATACAAAATAAAATACCTTTAAAAGTATGTTCGCTTTATGACAAAGTAAAACAAAGTTTGTTTTCTAAAAAATATATGCCAGTTGAAAATTTAGCTTTGTTGCATGTTTAAAACTATAAGTACAAAAGATTTGCATTAATATATCATATGTGTAACATATCGTAAGATACTCTACCTTTAATGATCTCTGGATCCAGTAATTGGATTTTAACGATTTTGGGTTCATTAGAATCATCTCATTGATATGATCATTTTGGTAGTTGTTTTATCAAAAACAAACCAGTGAAACAAAAGTTATTCACTATTAAAGATTTTTGAAATTTTTAATAGTAAATTCCAAAAATCCACAGATATAATGAACTTTTCTTAAATGATGAACTTTTTGTTAATAGCAGATCTTCTTTATGCAAATATAATGATCCATATAATTCTATTTAGAATACAATTCTGCAAGTATTAAAATTACAAAAAAATATTATTAATAAAAGAAAATTAATAAGTTACAAAATAACAATACTAATAAGGGAGCTTTCAGAAATTACGTAATTTTTTGTTACTAATAAATTTCAAAATTTTATCCTACCCACGCACACCTAATACCCTATTATCCAATCAAATTTTATATTTTTTTAAAATTATTTATATAGGGGCTCGTCAGTAGAAAGGGGATAGAAAGTTTCTAAGTAAAAGTTTTTTAGACTTTGAACTAAAATATCTCAATAACTACTAAACTAAATTTAATAATTTTTTTTTTATTTTAATTATATGTAGTTATAAAATTAAAATAAAAAAAAATTTATTTAATTTGATATAGTAGTTATTGAACTATTTTAATTTAAAATTTAAAAAAAAAGTGGTAAAAACTTTTTACACCTTTTCTACTAACAAGCCCCCATATGTCCAATTTTTTGAATTGATAATAACTTTTGATCCACTGGTCCGTTTTGTATGATTTAACTACCAAAATGCTCGTCTCAACAAGACGATTCTAACAAGCCCAAAATCGTTAAAATTTACTTAGTGATTCTAAAAAATCACTATTAAAATTACACAAAAGTTGAACGATCTTGAGATCCTGTAATTAGATTTTAACGATATTGGACTTGCTAGAATCGTCTCATTGAGACGAGCATTTTGGTAGTTAAATCATCTAAATTGACCCAGTAGATCAAAAGTTATTAATAATTTTATAATTTTATACTTTTGGCCAGAATTATAAAATTTTGACCAGAATTATAACCTGATATTTTGGCGACCTCACCCACCTACCCAAAAATTACGTAATTTCTGGAAGCTCCCTAAAAAGACTAAATCAAGAAAAAACTAGATATACCTTTATATGTTAAAAGACAAAATTGCTAAAAAATTAAATACTATATATAGATTAACAACAATAACAATATTTAGCTACATTTTTTTTTGAAATTTCTTCGGGCGTACACCCAAAGCCGCGTGTGGCAGTCTTTTATTAAGGTCATTATCTTAGTGACCCAACGGGCCCCCTACATTTTTGTTACATATTTATTTTCTATATATAGTAGGGATTACTATCTAGTCTATACTAAGCCACGATCGGGGATCCGTTAAAGCCAGGTGCCATCACGTGACTGACAGCCAATCAAATTGTAAATTTTGGTCGTCACGGATCAGCCCGATGAAACAAAAACAAAGAAAAAAAGTGAAAAATACCAAAAATACAAGAAACGAGTGTCTAAACTTGTCTTGGAGCATTAATAAAAAATGTCAGAAAGGCAATTTTACCTATAAGACATCCTAACTCAAACTCCTAACTAACTCTTATCCTAATTTTAATTAAATAATAAAAAAACATATAAAGGCACCTGGCTTTAATGGTTCCCATGATCGTCCATTTTTTCCGGTGATTACCAGCAGGTCAGCCACGTCCGGTGCCCTGTACCGTCTTCGGATCGTAGGCAGCTTTAAGGAACTACTATTCCGCCAGATCGCTATATCGGTTGGTCGTTTGTCGTCGCCCCGAGAGCTATTTCCATTCTTGGTCCGTATAGCCTTGCTAGTGTCCTACTTCTCTAGAGGTCAGTTTCCTTATTTATAGTGGATAGTCCTTATGTTTACAACGTTTCTTGTCAGGTTTTTTTCCTTTTTTGGATGCTGCATGACCCCTTGGTTATGTCATGCAACTCATTACCACTGTAGTACCATGTCCAAAAGCGGGAGAAATATTTGATGCCTCATCATAAATCTTACTTATTCATGGCCCCAGCACGGTTTTTGTCATTCACTAGACTCGAACTGGCAACCTTGCGAATACGACCCCGAAGCGCTAACCACTGCGCTATCCGACCCAGGGGTTTTTTACTTAGCTACATTTGAATTAACAATAAGTACTATAAATTTAGCTAGTCATCTTTGAACTAAGTATAGATTAAATCAAGCTGGATTATTATTACCTTTAAATAGTAAAGGAGAAATAATACAATTACAATCTGTTAAATTAGATTCATTACAACCTATATTATTTAAACTAGTTACTCGCAAAGTACTGTTGTTAAAAAAAAACAGAAAAGAATTATTTCTAGAATCTTGGTATGCTAATTGACAATATGCAGCTTTTTAATATTTTATCTAATATAAAGATAGGTTTAAACAAAAAATGTTTAGTCCAAAAAAGTATTCTAAAAATAGTCTAAAATTTTAATTATTAACAATATATTAGAAAGTTTCGTATTTACTACAGACTTATAGACCAATGCTTACAAACTCTATATCAAAATTACCATATATTAACTTTTTTCTAAATTTGAAATATATAAAGCTTTATTTACAATTAAAGGTTTTCTATATTTGTATATATTAAAACATATTAAAAATTGTTAAAAAGAAAATTAGCTAAATGCAATTTAAGTATCAAATACATAGCAAGTATAAGAGGCATGCCATTTATCACATAATTTTTATCATAAATATATAGTTACAAATAGTGATTATGTTATATATTATATTAATTAATCAAAATTAGATAAAGTAATAACACTATACATGGATAGGGGTGGCTACTAAGTAAAAAATATCATGTAATAAATAGTATACCCCTAACTAACAATATGAGCTTAATAGTAAAAGTATTAAAGGATATAAAGATTTTATATATTTGGTGTATAGCTCATACTATTTAGTTAGAAATAATAGAAGTTTAAAGTATACAAATGATCTTATAACTTGTACAAAAACTCTTAACTTATTTATTGCAAAAAAAGATAAATATGGGGTGAGTCAGTAGGAAAGGGACAAATCATTTTTAATAAAATTTTTTTAATTTTTAAACTAAAATATCTTGACAACTATTTAATAAAATTTGCTAAAAATTTTTTTATTTTTAATCTTGAAATTATATAGAATTAAAATATAAAAAAAATTTATTAAATTTATTAAAATAGTTGTTAAGATATTTAAGCTTAAAGTCAAGAAAACTTTTACTTAGAAAAAATTTGTCCCTTTTCTACTGACCATCACCAATGTATATTTTGTATCTTTTGTCTATGAAATCACCTAACAAAAAAAATATCTCATAAAATTTTGGTATAAACTATGCCCCCCTGCCCCATCCCAGTTCTTACCCTAACCCTAATATTAATCAAATATTAATTTTTTTAATTTTTATTCCGGCAAAAAACTTTTTATTAATTTTTGTTAATCACTGGTGATGATCACCACTGGCAATAAGTAGTAATTTTCTACAAATTATATATATAAATTATATATTATAAATTTTCAAAATTTTAAATATAGTTTCGAGGAGTTTCGGATTATAGTTTCGGAGTTTCGGGTTTCGGGGGTTTTTAAAAATCCGAAACAAGTTTCGGATTATACCGAAACTGAAACTAGTTTCGGATAGGTTTCGTTTCGTTGCCCAACTCTATCCATCACTAACTATAATCCGTACAGTTTTAATAGTTATCTCAGTTAACTATAGTTCGAGTAATTTGCTATTTGCATTATCGAACAGATGACATCAATCCACATAGCTTAAATTCAATCGTTTATGTATTTTTAATAGTTAACAATAGTTTATCTATGTATCTTTAACAGTTATCTATAGTTCGAATAGTTAACTGCAGTTAACAAAGTAGTTGACCTGCATATGTGTACGGATGATACGGATTACGGATTTTCAAAGTTATCCGGATTGTCGATCAACGGATCACACCACTACTAAACCTGTCTAGGAGCATTAATAAAAAATGTCGGGAAGGCAATTTTACCTATAAGACATGTTCTAACCCTAACCCCTACTAACACTTACCCTAATTTAAATTAAATAATCAAACCATATAAACGCTGGCTTTAGCCATCCCTAAATAAGGAAATAAATCAGGCAGCATCCAATAAAAATCTTTGATTTCATATATAATTACTGAATCACAGAAATTTACTTGCGTCCAATCCGCCCATATAGTATGTTATAGGTGTATAGTACAGGTCAATTTTTAAAATCTATACATAACTGATCCAGTATTATATATAAGGAATTATAGTTGATCAGTATGGTATAGTTCTTAATATCGGCCTGTTCTGCTCACCCATACCATTGCAGATCATAAATACTGTTTATTCGGTGGAATTAGCCAGGGCGACCACCAAAAGTGCGGTTATGTGATGATATTTAATGTACTATTACTAATAAATTGATTAATAATTGTGTATCATTATAAAACCTGCACTTTTGATGGTCATCCTGGCTAATTCATATTCGGTGGCTAGTACTATAGTATCATACGTATAATAAAATTTTTTTACATGTGACAAATCGTGTACTGAGATTAGGTTATTTGCTGATCTTTATGCAGTAAAAGAAATCAGAAAATCTAGATTTCTTTTTGTTAATCAGCAAATTTCCAAACCACAATCATTGGCTAAGCTTTAAAAATTTTTTAAATGTTATTTGCTGATCTTTACGCAATATCAAAAGAAATCAGAAAATATAACAATTAAATGATTTCTTTTTGTTAATCTGCAAATTTCCAAACCGCAATCATTGGCTAAGCTTTAATTGCTTTAACTAGAAAATGGTATATGATACATTGTATATTATCGGATAAGCGTTTATCCCGGGGAGCTAATTCCGGAGCTTGTAAGTTAGGGCTGGCCATTTGGGGAATCTCTGTTCAAATTTTTATTTTTGTCTTTAGAATTCTGAAAATAGATTATTATTTCAAAAGTATATATATTATTTATAATCCGTTTCCGAATGAGGGAACCATATATAGTAAATTGTGACTATGAGTTTTACTATAGTCAAAAATGCCATTTCTCATTAGTCGGCAAATCTATCTACTAAACAGATTTTAATGATATTACTAGATTAGAATCGGAAAATGATGCTCTACAAGTTTACTTAGAAATTGAAGATATATTTACTTAGTAGAAAAATGACTTCACTTTATCGTGAAATGGCATTTGTGGCTTAGCAATTTTATGTAGTAAAACAGATCTGTAGCTCACTCAGATTATCAATTAAAGAAACCATCAATTATAACTAACCAGGATCAAGACACTGAAGCATAGTACAAGTCACTCTCGTTATAGTGAAGTTGTCGGGCTGAAGAATTTTCTTCACTATATCGAGATATTTACTATATCAAAAGTTCTTGATGTATATTAAAATAAAAAATCCTTATTATATCGAGAGACTTTTATATTAAAAGCTTTTAATATAATAAAATTATATATAAATTTAAAAATTTTCACTATATTGAGAGAATATTTAATTGGCTAAAATTGTTTTATATATAAATCTTTATTATATCGAGAGTAAATTTATTATAAATGTATTATATTTTTTTAAAAAAATCTTCACTATATATTATATCAAGAGTTTATTCTTAAAACTTCATTATATCGAGTGAAACATTAATAAAAATCTTCACTATAAGCCAATTTTCACTATATCGAAGGTGGAGAGTGACAGAATGGTTCTTTTCTTACTTTTTAGGCATCTCCAGTTAGAACTTTGAACTTCAGTAACTTTTGACTTTCGGTTTAGTACTCGGAAATGGTGAAAGTATTTCGGCAAGCAAAAATATTTTGGAACCAACCTTAGAATGGTCATTATTTTTTTTTTTAACACCCTCACAATAATATGATCGATCGTGATGATCAGATGATCAACCAGGAAATAGCCAATCGGAGAGTGACTATTCCGTATGACCGAAAGGAGAAAAAAACGAAAATACGCAAAAACTAGTGTTTAAATCAACCTTGTGAACTAATTAAACATGTCGAGAATGAAATTTTACATATAACGAATGTTAATTTGTTTCTATAGCCTCTAACGTTAAGGCTCTAACCTTAAATTTTTATCTCACACACTTAGATTTCCTTATAATAGTGAGCCGTCGGGAAAATTCGGATGTGTATAATCAGTAGAGCTCTGACCCGAGAGTCAGAAAATACCGACCCGGGATTATGACCCGTTGACCCGAGTCAATGGCCCGGGTTATACAGGTTACCCTTAAAAGTTTAATGTAACGACTTTAATTAGCCTGTACTTAAACAGATTTTGTATTGAAAAATTTCTCGACTTTGCTCATAATTTGAGTTCGTTCATTTTCTACATCAGGGAATACCAGATTACTGTGTTTTAACTATGTTGTTCATGAATTTGACGTTATTCATGACCCGCGATCAGACCATATATCGATATTTATAAGCAAATTGCATTTTAATGGGTTTTTGTTTCGAATCTGACCCGTTTGACCCGAGTCAGAGTAATTTTCGACCCATGACCCGTAAAGGTCACCCGGCTCTAATAATCAGCTATATAAGCCGATTTTTAAATTTCGATTTAGTCGAGTCGATAAATTTAGGTCAGACAACAAACACTATTAGTGATCAAAATAGAAGGTTTGATTCGTGAGAGATTCGCAGAGTCATTAAATAACATCAAACATGTGAGATTATTATTTCAAAACTGATCGTTATTACTCATTTTCCTGATGGCCACTTCACCGATAGGTCATTTACCTTACAATACATGGAATTAGGATTAGCATTTTTATTAGATGCGGGATATATATTATATATTATTGATAAATCATCGTATTTCGTCAGGTGAATTAGATATAACCGTTGTTAGTGCGTTTCAAAAAAACAAAGGTATTGGTTTAGTTTTATGAAAAGTAGGTATGGTGCGGGACATCTAGTCACATTACGAAATAATTGCTTGCACTAATACTTTAATAACGTTTTAACTAATAATATTTTTTTTAAAAAAAAATCTTTCTATAAAAACATTCTTTTAAACATAAAGAATATAGATAGAGTTTTTTTTTAAAAAAAACCTTTTATTGAAAAGTTATTTTAGTTTAAAACTCTTTAATTTTACATTAAATTTAAAAATTCAGCTCTCTATTTTACTAAAATTCAACTCTTATATATTTTATTAAAATTCAGCACTTGTATATATTTTAAACTAATCACTAATAAATTTTAATTTATGCATGTATACAGTATTATTTTTCTCTTTCTTTTTTTTTATTCGCTATTAAATCATTGTATAAATTTTAAAAATTCTGCATTATTATATATTATATATAATTTTAATAATTCTGCGCTACTATATATATCCATATATAGATTTCGAAATGTCCGCACCATAGATAATTTGTTGAATCTATGCTTCGACACACCATTCAAGTTTTCGTCCTTAGTATGTTGATGCACAATATTGTCAATCCAATATAGTATAGTACTTTTGTAGATAACGGATAATACAATTGCCTTTGTGTGGTACAGTATACATTTAAAGACAGACTTGAAAACTTTTCTTACGACGATGTAGAATATGTAAATTTCTATATTTTGAGAATTCAAAAATCGTTCGACTGAATGCTTAATGTTAGACATATTAACAAAACTTTAATGCAAATTACAAATATGCTGAATTAAAAATTCAAATGTTTATTTATAACTTCAAAAAGTTAGTTTGAGCATTAATTAAAAATTACCCCACGAATTTACAAGATAATGATTATCAATATTTTAGACCCTTAATTCTGTAGTTTAATTATAGTTTAAATAGTTTAAGTAGCACGTGCTGTCGGAGTTTCGGACGGAAAAAGATTTATATACTAATATCTCCGATACAAAAAAAGTTCGGGGCGTCTTACGTAATATATATTGAACAATTTTTCCAAAAAGATCTTTTTATTGCTGGCGATCTCCATATGTCTGTCAAGCAATTTCTTATCATAGAAGCGAATGTTGTTGAAACCCCCGAGACTTTTTTAATAATCGGTATAAAGATACGGTCGCATGTTTTGCATGTTTTCGATTATCGATTAATATTATTCAACTTTAGCGCTAAGTCACAACTCTTGAAATCTTTTATTTCCTACCTCAACTTTTTTTTTTGATGAAGAATATTGCGCTATAATTTTTATTTATTGCCGTGAATTGTCTCTAAATTCATTTCGCAAAAAAAAAAAAATCTGCACTTAAAGAACTATTTCATTTAGTGAGAGCAATATACTGTAATTCTATGTACTCGGACATTTTATTAAAGACTTGCATTAGTGGGTGCTGACTGTGGTTTTTATATGTATAAATAAACAAAGAACACCTTCCTTATTTATTTATTTATTTACAAATTAATCGCGCGAATAAATTGCTTGTACAGAAATGATAATTTATTACCGTTAATATAGATTCCAGATGGGGTAATGACCAAAACAGAATACCGCGTCCCTATATACTCTATTTTATAATTTTCTCTATTTATTATTCACATGAACATAACTTGCAATCAAATTTTTGTGGCCGTAGCGCTAATCGGTCTATCAATTATGGAATATTGCATGACCATGTCGATATCAATCTAAGGCATGAGTATAAAATAACACAACATCTTTCGTTTAAACTATTTTGCAGCAAATTTATAATTCTTTTACAACCTAATTACTTCTTAATAATAGAACGATGGAATTTACCAAAGTAATTCAAACCAAAGCGGTACAAGAATGGAAAGAAAAGTAATTAACGGTTTTTTTGCGCGTTATGTTAATATACATTTTATTTCTTTATTGACATGTGTTTAAATAGTTTTTTTTTTTTTTTATATTTTATAAAACAGATACATCGACTATAAAGGCCTTCTGAGAAAGTTAAAAAAGGTCCAATGGTCGATACAATTTAGAAATCAATTATTGCATGAACCCACACATACTCCTGTTTTCCCTAAGCCACCTATGATTCCTACGCACCGGAATTCAATATCTGCAATGAGTGCACCTAGTATGGCAGAAAGTGCAAATACTTTGCTTAGTAAAGTGTCTCATAAATTGTCGAATTTCTCGCATTGGATAAAGCCACCTTCAATTAGGCGACCTTCGATTCCCGATCTCCGTAAGTCAACTAATAAAGTGTTTAATTTTTAGATATCTTGGCTATTTATTAAATAACATTATATATATATATATATATATATTAGCACCAAGAAGTCCCATTACGTCCATTGAATTGTTTCTGGAACAATCGAGTCCTGAGGAAGGCGCCTTTATCTTAGCATTAGACAAAGAGTTGGAAAAAGTCACTCGTTTTTACACAAGTAAGTGCATGAAATAGATTTTTGTAAATAAAAATATTGCTTAATCATAAATCGAAAAATAGGAAAAGAAGGAGAAATCATTTATCTTTTTGAAAAATTAAAGAAATATCATGAAAATATAAGAAATTCGAAAGAATTTAAAAGACCAAAGGTAATGATATGAGACATTTTATGTGGCATAGTTGCAATTCTTGTGCACGTGATTGCTACAACCAATTGATTTTTTTTTTTTTTTTTTTTTTAGTCTATAACTTCCAAATTCTTAAGAAATTCATCATCTTTATTAGAGGTTCCAAATGAACAGTTTCGAAGCTCTAAATATAAAAACGCTCAAAAAAAAATAAAAAAAGCAGCATTCGAATTATATCGAGGAGCAGAATTATTAAAAAACTATCGAGTAATAAAATATATATATATATTTTTTTTTTATTTCATTACATCTCATTTTACAAAGTTATTAAATATTTTTTTCAAATCAATTTAGCACCTTAATAAAAAAGGTTTTTCTGAAATTTTAAAAAAATTTGATAAAATAACAGGACTGAATGGAAGTGAAATTTATATGCAGAGAGTTTCGGAACGTAGTTTTGTAAAATCAAAAGGATTAAACAGACTACTGAAAGAAATAGAGGTATAATTAATAGTGGTTCAAATTATTCTTAGATTTATACGCAAAATAAACTTATATATTATCTATTTATAGACATTTTACGTTGAACATTTCGATGAATCACGATCACAAGCAATTAAAAAACTTAAATCGCATAATAAAAAAGATGTATGTCATGTTCATTTTTGACTTGAACATTTAATATAAATTTATCTCACGAATATATATTCTTTTATTAGCCACATCATAATGCTGCATTACGAGCAGGATTATATCTAGGATTAGCATGTGCTTTCTTGTTGTTTAATGTTCTACGTCTTCAAGCGGATCCAAGTGGACCATCAAGAGATGAAGAAATGTTGTTGCATTTGAAGTTCTTTATAGGACTATTTATTCCGACAATTTTTGCTCTGCTTATTGGCATTGCTATTTCTTGGTGGACAAAATTAAATATAAACTACAAGTTTATATTCGAACTTGACCCGAGAGATAATCTGGGCATCTATCAATATTTGGAGGTAAGTTTCTTAAAATCATTTTCTTAAGAACTAAAAAATTATATATTAATATCAGTATTGCTATATTTATTAAAAAAAATAAAATAGATTCCTTCGTTTATATTCCTATTTCTTAGTTTCATGTTGTATTCGGATCTTTATAATTTATTTTATCTTGAATACAAAACTAGAAGCGTATATTTAGGTATAACAATCATCGCTGCTACTCTTATTTTGTTCTGTCCCATTCGTATATTTCACTATAATGCAAGACGCTGGTTCATTCTTACTCTGGTATGGAATATTTTAATGTGAATATTAATGTGACTCGTGCATTAGTTTAATATTTCATTTTTATAGGGTCGCACCATAGCCGCCTTTTGGTTTGGTGTTGAATTTCGAGATTTCTTTATTGCTGATGTATTGAACAGTTTATCTTACACTTTTGTTGCTTTACAATTATCTTTTTGCTATCCATGTACGTTTTTTGTTGAAATATTTCATGTAACTTTAAATTTAACTTCATATTAACTTTTTAATTACAATGGCAAAACGTTAGTGAACGAGAATACTCAATGCTCCAATTCGCATTTCTTTCAAGGAGCTTCTAAGAATATTGTAGCACCTTTTCTAAGCTCTATCCCTGCAATGTTACGTATATCTCAATGTTTAAAACGTCTTTGGGACACTAGAGAAATGATACATTTTAACAACACTTTGAAATATATATCAACCATAATTTCTACGGTTTTGTTTTGGTTTTTATTAAATGATGGTTGGTATTTTATAAACATTTTTGAATTGTTACAATTGCTATAATAATCATAATTTAACGATAAATTATTGTAAAATTTTAGTTAACAACATGTTTATAAAAGGATGTTGGATCGCATCTCAAATAATTTCCTCTACATATACATTTATTTGGGATGTCAAAATGGATTGGTCTTTACTTGAAATTCATTCTTCTAACTATTTGTTAAGAGATGAACTAGGAATCAAAAACCATGGTTTATATAGGGTAGCCATTCTTTTAAATTTGTTCCTAAGATTTTCTTGGGTCATGATTTTATTTTCAAATGACGATAAATATTATTATATTGTCGGAATTATAATGCCTCTCTTAGAAATTACGAGGTAATTAATTATATGTTTTGAATTCTTTCATTATTTTTTTTTTTTTAAATCTCATTTGTCTTAATTTTTCAGACGTTGGATGTGGTGTTTCCTCCGTGTTGAAACTGAACACGTCGCTAATTGTAACGGATATCGTGCCATTAAAGAAATACATTCCCTTTTCATTTATTCTGATGGAACAGCCGAATCAAATAATGAAAATTATCCAATTGATGATATAGGTGTAGACGAAGGTCTAGAAGCTCAAAAATCAAAATTTGATTCAATATTGAGAGGGTGGATGAACCGGCCCATGAGCACAAGAGTTAGTAAAACAAATCAACGGAGAGATTTTAATACAAGACTTGACATGAGTGAAGAATTGTATAATAGCGACGAAGAATTTAATGATGATGATTCTGGTGACTTGACAGATGATATAAGGGAAACAGGGGCAGGATTTTATGCAAGTCGAAGGCTAACTATATTTACTGACTTAGAAAAAGGAAATGAAAATGATGATTCAAATACATTATGAAATTTAATAGATATTGTATTTAATTATTGATTATTTAAATATTTTCATTTTTTTTTCTTTAAAAAAAAAAAAAAGAGAAAAAAAAAAAGAAAAAAAAAAAAAGAAAGAAAAAAAATATATAATAAGCATAAAAAGCTTCGTCATGCATTGGGGGACTTTTCCTTTTCCTTATAAGCATTATTAAAAACACTTAATTCTTGACTTTCTTTGTGGTGGCATCTTATATTTTCACATATATATAAGGGTCTACTGATTTTTTAATATTAAATTTAAATAAATAATTTAATCATTTTTATAGAGCATCTATTATTCTTGTATTCACGTTAAATATGTATTTGATTAGGTACGAACGTACTGTACGTACGCCAAACCAGGAACGTGCTACAGCACAAGATTTAACCAAATCAATAGGTTAACATTTTTGTGCGAAATTACAAAATTACGATAAATTGGTACAATCGAGCAGTTATAATTCCTAACTCTAACGCTAATATATATATCACCGATAGAATTGTAATATTAGTAAACTAGTTTTCACGTGATTTTGTAATTCATTTGATTTATTTGATTGTAATATCAAAAATCTTAGAAAATGTGTATCAGGTTGAGATCGGAAAACTATGTATAAACAAAAATTACGTATTTGCATTCTCATATCTTATAGTAGAAATCACAATAACTAACACAATATTAACGCTAACTTTGGTTACTGGAATATTGAGTAAATCTTGTAATAGCATTTTATTATAGTAACTTAAATTGAAAATCATGATAATTCTGCAAGAGAATTCTTTATTTCATTATAATAGAAATTTAATAATTCCAATGCAACCAGCTCAACCTTAATCACATACTGACTGGAATAGAAAGTAAATTCTGTAACAGAGTTTTTATAGAAAAATCAAATATTAACTCATTGCCTAAATTCGGAAGGTCATATCTCCAGGTCTCAAGGCCAAGTTTAATGTCTCACAACATTAGAACCAATAAAGATCCAAAGAACCTATTTACTTAGTTATATAAAGGAGATTAGCTTAATTCAAAAGCCTTGTGGATCACATTATTATTATTTTTTAGAATTTTATTACTAAAAATTTTTTTTTAAAAAAAAATAAAAATCCGGGTGGCCAGGTCAAAATTTTATTTTATTTTATGAAAATCAAGAAATTAACTTTATGAAGCCTAAAATAGATCCAAATTTCACCAAATTTCTTGATAATTACTACTGTATGTTTTCTTAAGAAACTATACCTCCTTTTATACTAAAATAATGTAAAGTTCAAAAATTTCAGTTCGTTATATCCAAAATAAATTACATATTATTCTTGATCAAGTAATAGTTGTAATAGTTGTATCATGGGCAGTTGGGTATAAGCGGAAAATGAAATTTACACATCCCAGGGTATAACTGATTTAGACCCTGCGATCTTGATATAGTGACCAGGGTATATTTTGATTTACTGTTGATTAATAATAGTGACGAATTTATTTTGTTTGTCTCTCATTTTCAGGAGACTTCTATAGAAATACATCTGGGTGTTTTCTCCTGCTAATCGAGCAACCTACGCAGTTTTTTAGTATTATATCATGTAACATTCTTTTTCTTTTCCCCTTATGACTGTCGTCCCGACAGGTCATAGGATGCATTAAGAATTTTGTACCAATGACTGTTGTCTCGACAGGCCAATCCCGACAGGTCAATTACTTAAACAAATTACATTAGTCACACATCGACCATAGCTTCTCATATGACTGTCGTCCCGACAGGCCATTTGGGCAAACTTATTGGGCAGGGAGGGAGGGTCGATGTAACCAGAACGAATGTCGGGTTCGCAGAAGAAACAAGACTATTCCCCCCTGCAAACCTCATCGCTTATTAATATATCTGTTCGTTCATTACCTCATACTTACTCTAGACTTTCCCATTACTCTTTCACACGTATCTTATGAAAATTAGCTCATACTTACCAAACATCACTGATCGATCACTCGATCGATCATTAGACCGAACATGATCGGACATGTCACATTGGGGTGCGCTGTGGCCTATGTAAATCAAAACTATGTGTGGTATCATATAAAAATTAATTATTAAGGATTTTTTGAGAGTTTAATGATTAAGACAGTGATCAAGATAGTGACTGGGATTATTTTTATCACTTTTTATATAATTTAATAGTGACTTGCATGTTTTTAGATATCTAGAGCGAATAACTTTATTTTTCTTAATTGTTTTAGCATAAATCGGTTCTTAAAGCACCTTTATGACAAAGTTACGTTGAAACTCTTTTAACAATAATATTTAAATTTTTAAGTTGACTCTTTACAAAATTCTGGTTCATGTTGTGAACTCTTCTAAAGAGTGGTGTTTTCATTGTGGTCAAAAATTTAATGCTAGAAAACAAAATTTTTAACGTAAATTTGGTATAAAGAATCGATTTATGCTAAAATACAGTCAAACCTCCATATAATCACACCCTCGGGATACAAAAAGTGGTGATTATATAGAGATGTGACTAATATAGAGGGATTCTATATAATCACAATTATAATAAAACTGCATATAAAAAAAAAATTGTGATTATATAGAAGTTTTAATAAAATAAAAATTTTTATTTTTAAATAATCGATTACTGTAGATTGTTCAGTAATAGCCGATTTTAAATACCATTCAAAAGCAATATCTATATTACTTCTATATTCTTTTCAACAGTGAGTCCTTTTTGATAAAATTCGCCAACACAGTACATTCCATCAGCGTATCCCATCTCTGCTGATTGTTTATAATACTTGAAAGCTTTACGTTCATTTTTTTTAACACCATTTCCATAATGATAATAATATCCTACATTATACACCCCCATAGCATATCCCATACCTGCAGATTTTTTATAATATTCGAATGCTTTATATATACTGTATATAATAAATAAAATGACATACATTTACAAGCTATCATTTAAATTATATGAATTCTTAAATATTTATTTTTGATACAAACAGATCAATATCAGGTCAGCAACACATAACGTAAACTTATGCCCTTTAATCCCTTTAATTATGAAATTCCTGACTAAAACAGCTAAAATAATTAAAAAGCTAATCTTATTCCAATACAAATTCGCTGACCTGTATTAAAAGGCAAACATGTATGATTATTAACTTCTGATTTTATTTCTGAATAAAGCCATCGAGATGGGTTGAATTCGAATTCATTTGCAATTTCCCCATGTCGAAGATTTGTGGTGATTCGTGTTGATTAAAATTCCAAGCATAGATCCCTAATATTTGAAATTCGCATTATTACTAATAGTTAGTAATTAATTTAAAGGTGACTGTATAGTACGTAATAACAGTCGTATAATTTAATCATACCGGGTGGTATAACTTTCAAAGTTTTTTTGATATACTATCCAAATATTTTAGATGTTCAATTTCATCGAAAATGAGTTGACAATTGGGATCAGGAAATCTTGAACCAATTCCTCACGAAGACGATCTAGGATATCAGAAAGTTTGGATAGTAAAAATATAATGACAAAGATAATGATTGACTTGTAGTATGATGCCCAGCAACAAGAAATGTCTTAACCTGGAAATCCGAACGAATTTTTTAATACTGTATATCTCTTTCAACACCAATTCCATTTTCATAACAACGACCAGCATTATTTGTTCCTTGAACCTCACCTATATCAGCAGATTTTTGATAATATTCGAATGCCTTACGTCCATTCTTTTTGACTCCGATTTTATTTTCATAACAATATCCAACTACGCGTACATTTCCGCAGATTTTAGAAAATATTCGAATGCTTTCTTCGCGTCCTCTTCTACTCCAATTCCATTAAGATAACATACACCGAGTGCAAATATATCTCCCATTTTTGCTGCTTTTTGATAATACATATGCGCTTTACGCATATTCGTTTCAACCCCGACTCCATAATTATAACAGAATCCAACATTACACGTTCCAGCTGCATCACCCATCTCTGCGGGTTTTTGGTAATAAGCAAATGCTTTACACAAATCCCTTTCAACTCCGATTCCATAATAATAACAATTTCCAACATTACACGTTTCAGCAGCGTTCCCCATCTCTTCATCTTTAAGATATAATTCAAACGTCTTACGTTCATCCTTCTTTATGCCAATACCCTTTAGAAATTTATCAACAAGCTTATTAATTCCTGACGATATTAATTGGTTTATGTTGTAGGTTTAAACATCCGTTTGTTAATTTGTCATTTTTCTTTTAACTGAATTTTTTTAAGTAAAGGAGTAATACAATTTATAAATTTGTTTAACAATTCGATACAGATTAAACTTTATACAAAATCATATGGATCGTACAGGTCAACAAAACTAGAACCTGCAGAAGATTAGGATTTCACAATGGGTTTCACACGGACTAATTAATCGGTTACATTAATCATTTCATTAATAAAATCAAATTTTTATCAATGATTTAAAAAATTAATCGAATATAGTTTTACTTATTATAATTATAATAATAATGTGATTATGTAGGGGTAGTTTTATATAGATGGTAAATAAAAAATTGTGATAGTGATTATAATGCAAATGTGCTTATATAAAGGTGAAAATTATAGTAAAAAGGTTGGTAAAACTTACAAAAGTGATTATATTGGTTTTGTGACTATATAGAGGGGGACTATATAGAGGTTTGACTGTAATTGAAAAAAGTAAAGCTATTCGTTCTAGACATCTAAAAACATACAAGTCATTCTTTACTATTAAATTATATATAAAAAGTGATAAATAATCCCTACCACTATCTTGATCATTAAATTCAAATCCGTAATAATTAATTTTTGATTTACATATGCCACAGCGCACCCCAATGTCACAGGTTCGAGACAAAAGCTGCCCCGATACCTACGTATCGAGCAGCTTTAAATTGATTTTTTACAATGCAAATTGTATTTGTTTGTAATCAAAGAGATTCTCAAGCTCAATTACTCCTTCATTTTATTGTTATTATTTTTTCATAACATGGATCTCCAACAAGACTGTCATCGCTACCAGAAATTATGCTATAATAAATAAAAGACGTTCAGAATTTTATACTCAAAGAATAAATACACATTACCTTCTAGCTTTTATTACAATGTATATAGTTATCCCACCGATTTTTTCTTCACCCAATACAAAAAAAAGAGGCATTTTTTTATTTGTCATATATGCACTTTATTAAAAAAAAATAAGGCTGTTGCCGTAATGATTGTTAGCCAATTATGGTTGCTGTTGCGATAATAAGTTATTCATGAAATTGTTAAAAGGACGGTTTAGAAAAAGCCGAAATAATTTTTTTTTTTTAGTAGATAATTCTGTAGAATCGACACATTAGTTTATTATTGCCATTTTACTGAATCCTCCTTAAATTCTAATGCTCGGCTGTCTAATGAAACTCGCTTTGGACCCATAATGATAACATGATTTGAAAAAAAATAAAACATATATGAACGTTTATATTACTGTATTATTCTATAGTAATTTATTATACAGTACTTCGCTAAACAGTATACTATAATGATTTTATTATATATCATAACTAATTTAATATGCTCGAAACTATATTTTGCTGTAATCGAAGCAATTCGCATGCTTTTGCGACTTGCTTCGATCACATGCTTTCTGCGATTTGCTTCACAAAATCCACACGTCCATGTTGTGTACCCCACACAATAAAACCCGGTTTAATATTTCGTTTATATAGTTTCCTAGCTTTTTAAGTTTGATTGATAGATTAGATTTCATTGATAACACGTTTGAAACCGCACACTCTAATAAGAATTTGGTTTTAGGTACAAGTGAGGAAAGTTGCTGGGTCCAGTTAAAAACTTTCTTATATCAAGATTTTCTTATATCCTTATATCGAAGGGTTTTTATTATAAAACTTTCTATTGGGACTCAACAAAATCTTTCTTATATCAAGAGTTCTTATATAAAACTTTCTTATATCAAGAGTCACTTGTAATACTGTAATATTATAGACATTATATCTGTTATATCACTTAAACATTTGATTTACATAACAATTCATAAAGCTTTTGATCTTGTGTTCGAGTTTATTTAGGATATAATTCGAAAGAATATATTGCAAATTTAAACATTAAAATCATCTCTTGTTCACAGCACAAACCCAATTCTTTACTTTTTCAATCAAACGAACTTTTCATTGTTATTTTTTCTTGAAAAAAAGAGTAATGAATTAATGAAAATAAAATACTTAAATGAAAATTAATAAATATTGAAAATTTACTCTACTTACATACTTTTTTGGTCCGACAGGTTCGCTCCAAAATGTTCCATCAACAAGATCATCTTTCGTTTGATGATCGAGAGCTCGACGATATTTTTTGTTATCTTCAATATTTTTCTCATTTTTATTGTCAACCTTTTCGTGCTGTTTGTGATTTGAATTCTGCGAAGGTTTAGGCTTTTGCTGAGAATTATTTGACGTCAAATCTCGACTTGAAGAATTATTGCTGTAACCTGTAATTGCATACTGTGATTGATATTTCAATTTGAACGATAAAAAATTTTGAATTGATGAATTTTTTGATAGAAAATCTAATCGAAAGTATATAAATTGTCACCTTAAATACATTCAATCTATCTATTCTAATAGCATGAACTTGTGACTTGTTAGGACGTAAGCGAATGAAGTACATCTTTTTTTTTGATTTCTTGAACAGACTGTAGAGAATCGCAATTTATTAAATATTTAACAAAATCGTCATTGTTTCGTAATTCCTTAAATAGTGAATTACCTTCCAAAAACTTAAACATTACGTAATAAAATTACAATTATTAGTTACTACAGTTGTATTTTGAGTTACGATTTTATTTATTTTCGCGAGTAACACAAACCAAATAAGGAATTAAATTTTATAAATAAAGCGCGTAAAGATAGTTAAGTGTTTATTACACACAAATTTCGTTCCCGTCATTTTGAATCAAAATTTGTGCTCTCCGATTGATCATTTCTTTTTTAGAAGTTTGTATTACTCACGAAAATATGACTGCGGTAGGTTTCGCGAATGGAGCTGAAAAAAACTAGTATCCATTGACTCCATTCAAAGTTTCATTGGCTCCATTCAAAGTTCCATTGAGCTCCATTGGCAATCCTTGGCTGTGGGTTATATTGCTCCTTTTTTTTTCTGAATATGACTTAATATATAACGATAAAATATATAAAAAAAGGGAATTTATTTTGATTCAAATACAGGATATTAATAAAAGAGGATATGACCAGTGTTGAAAATTCAAAAAAATAATAACTATAATAATTTTTGTGAACATAGATTTTTTTATAACGTTTATATTAAAAATAATCATGCTTCAAATAAGATTTATTTTTTCTTTTTAATAATAAATGTAGGCTTACAACTCGAACTGATCAATTTAAAATTTTACTAATGAAATCATATTCATTAAGTAAAATAGAACCTATTAACCACTAGGACTAAATTCGATCTAGATCCGACGCATCCGACCCGGAAATTTGGTGACCCTCCTGTAAAAAATGGGTTATTGCAGTATAAAAACTAAACAATATGTTAATTGCCATTCTTCTACAAATAACAGGTGATTTATTAATGATTATAAAAATTTGTTGTCTTATTAAAAGTTGTTTTAACTTTTCTATTTCTAAATCAAACACAATAGACAAATATTTGTTATACAATTGAGTAGATTTAATAATCAAATCTTCTATAAAATAAAATATATATTTAATAAATAAATTAATAAATCTAAATTTAATATATAATATATACCGTATAAGCGCGAAATAACGCACGTGGACGTTGAAAATCGAGTCCTTCAAAAATCGGTTATTCAATATAGAGGATCAGTTCCCTATAGCTTTTCTGTATTGCCATATCCATATTTGTAGCGTACCTTATGGTTACTTTGAAGTCCCATAAAAGTACTACAAAGTTCTTATTATTTAAAGTACGGATAAAGATTCACAGTTATACTTGTTGGCAAAACTAAAAATCTTCAAAATCCCACCCAAACCCAAATCCCAATTGGATAAACCCAAATCCCAAACTGGAAAAATCCCAATCCCAATTCCCAAATCCCAAACCTATCCCAAATCCCAAACCTATCCCAAATCCCAAACCTGTCCCAAATCCCAATCCCAAATCCCAATCCCAAATCCCAAATCCCAATCCCAAATCCCAATTCCAAATTCCAAATTTAAAATTCTAATTTAAATTCTAATTACAAACTATATTATTAAATATATATTTATTTTATATAAACAAAATTTTTAATTATTAAATACATATTTATTTTGAGTGGCATCTATAGCCTATGTCACTCAAAATAAATATATATTTAATATTAAAAATTTTGTTTATATAAAATAAATATTGTTTTTTGCTATTCTCACCATGGTTATACAAGATTTTCTATTTTTAGAATTTATGCACTTGTGTTTCACAAAGGCCCGGTGCATTGTTTTTGCAAAAATAATTTTTAGTTACACGCTGTTAATGTTATGTAACGTTATACAAGTCTAATTTTGGTAACCTAACCTGGGTCAGCCAGCTTTAAGCTTAATGCTGGTGGGCACTATCATGATAATGCCCCCGATGGGGTTAGACATAATTCCAGCCCACCCTAACACTAAATCTAGCCAATCACTGTATATATACTAGATATACTAGATGCATATGTCCTAAATTTAGGGTTAGGATGGGCCAGAATTATGTCTAACCCGCCACCAGCATTAAGCTTAATGCTGGCCGACCCAGGATTAGGTTACCAAAATTAGACTTGTGTAATATTATACAATATTAGCAGCATGTAACCAAAAATTATTTTTGCAAAAACAATGCACTAGTCTTTGTGTAACATAAGTGCACATATTATTTGAATTCTAAAAATAGAAAATTTTGTGTAACCATGGTGCGGATAGCAAAATTAGAATTTAAATTAGAATTTTAATTTTAAATTTTAAATTTGGAATTTGGAATTGGGATTTAAAATTGGGATTTGGGATTGGGATTTGGGATTTGGAATTTGGGATTGGGATTTGGGATTGGGATTTGGGATAGGTTTGGGATTTGGGATAAGTTTGGGATTTGGGATTTGGGATTGGGATTTGTCCAGTTTTGCCACATGGGATTTTTAAATATAGGTGGACAAACCTATTTGTCCGGGTTTGTCCATAGCCCATCCCATAGGTTTTGCCAACATGTATATTCACAGTACCAATCAGCAGTAATTTAATAGTTATCTTATGATACTTTAAAGTACTTAATATCGATATATCGATCAATATTCAAATTTGTACAGTTACACAAGCACAGTCACGTTTAATGTTTCCCTCATAATACAAAATTAATTAACCTTTATTATTTTGATGAACATGTTAATATCTTCGAATATTATAAAATTGACCCTACAGAGATTGGACACTTGGTTTATGAAGTATTTTTTCTTAGTAGCGGCTTTAATAGGATAGAGACTTCTTCAATACTTTCTTAAGTTTGCTTCTTTTTTTTACTTTCTATTTATTTCAGAATTCTTCGTTGTTTTATCTTATGTATCCTAATATACAATGCAATTAATACCGATTGCACCAAGAGCACCTATAGCTCTGGAGGTTATGGATTTAAGTATGAGTAGAAGGATAGTAAGTTAATAGTTGCTCTTAAATAACTAAAATTTGATAGTATTTTAGGTTTAAATAAAAGAATTATTATTAAGATAATTATTTAACTACTTGCAGGTATAGCGATAATATTAAATTATTTATTATTATGAAATAAAAGCCTAAATTATTATGAAAAGTTGATTATCTTACAAAATATTTTTAGATTCTATAGTTGTAATACATATACGTTCAAAATATTTTTTATGCAAATAATTTGAGTATTAAAAGGCTGGGTTATTATTTATTTTAAATTTTATATTATGAGAATTAAAAAATTAAATTTTCTTAGTTTTGTATTTTTATTTAAAGCAATTGAATAAATTTTTATATTAAATGAAATAATACAATATATATGAAATATTACTTATTACATATTAAGATCTTTTTTCATTTTTGCAATATTTAATTTTTTTTTTTTAATTCTAATTCAGTTTCACGTTCTTCTAAAGCAATTTCTTTTTCTCGAATTGCTAATTTTCTTTCAATTTTCATTCAGATCTGTATTAGTTTGTTCTATTTTATTACTTTCAATATTAGATTTTGTTCATTGCCTTTTTCCTGAGATTAATTTAGTAGAATTTTTTTTGCGCTTATTTGCTAAAATAAATTATATTGTTTAATTAAAGATTTAAATTAATTATATATTAATTAATATATGTATTACATACTATTTTTTTGTATAGAACGCTTTGCTCTTGCTACTATGCCTTGATCACGACTAGTATAAGAAACTCCTGAGATATCATGTATTTTCTTTGAATGAAAGGTTCTTCTATCTTCTAAGAAACCTCTAAAATAAAATAAATGAAATAATATAGTATTTAGTATATTAATAAATAAATTAATTTTAATAATTAATTTGTAATAAATAAATTTTACTTTTGAATTGCTATATGAAGACATAAATTTGTTCCATAGCGATTTACTTTTGCATGACTGCTTTCAGATATATTGGTATTATGTAGAGTAGAATACCATATATCAATAGAAATATTTGAAAAAGTAGGATTTAAAGATGCAAAACCCAATCAGTTGAATAAAATTTTGTCCATCCTAAAATTTATATAATTTAATAATTAATTTTAATTATTATAAAATTTTAATTACTAATTATTACCTTCAAGTTTTTCATTATCAATTTGTTTAAGTATTTCAAATATTTCTTCAATACACACTTTTGTAGTAGTAGTAGAAATTTCTTTCATTAATTGTTTTATATTTTCATCATGTTGACAATTATGAATACTTCTAATAAAATTAATTATTAAATTAGTTTAGATAATTTTAACATATTATATTATAATAATTAATTAAAGTTTACCTATAAAAATGTACTTGACAACTTTTAAAGATATAAGTTAAATGTTCATCCCAAGTATATTTTGGTTCAATATTAGCTAATGCTAATCCTAAACCTTTTGCCTGACCTTGATCTAAATCACCAAGTATGCATTTCCATCCTTTATTATATATATAATAAAATGTTGGAGATTCATTTGTTAAAATTTTAATATAATTCACAAGCTTGTAAAAATTCTATAATATATTCAGCAGATGATCCATTTGTATAAACTCGTGCATAAGTAATACCTAATAAATCAATTATTTAGTATTAATTTATACCGGTATATTATTATTTAAATATAGTAATTATAAACTTCTTACTTTGATTATAATTTTTACAATAACTATTAACTTCAAACTTATTTATTTCACCATGTACTCTTTTGAATGCCATATCAATTTGAAAATATTCTGAATTTTTTCATGCAATAGCTTGTTCTGCATTTATACAAATGATTGTTAAACTTCCATCATTAAATGTTCCTATAAAATTTAATAAATTAATTTAATTTAAAAATAAATAAAAATATATTTATTATAATATAATAACAAACCAATATCTTGTAAATATCCATTAAATTCTTTATTTCCATTTCAGAATTCTATTGCAATCCCAATAAACCTTGTCCAAAAGGAAATTGTTTTTGTTGTGCTTTGTTTACAAGATATCTTAGTTTGTCTAAATTATTAAGAGAAGCATATATTTCAGTATAAAGATCTTTACCAAAATGTGCTTTTAATAAATTGCTAGATAAAATTTTTTTGGGTGTAACTCATTCAAATGTTTGAGTAGCTTCATTAATTATATGTTTCAGGTTGATTTGAATTCTAGTTGGAATATTAATTAGAGGTAATGCTAGGTGACTGTGAATTCCTTTGCATATTAAAACAACAAATAGTGTTGTTTTTAAATTTAATAGAACAAGCTTGATAAATTTAATATTGCAATGTAATTTAATTATTTTTCCTTTTCATTTGAGACCCTCATCAGATAAGTGAAAAAATGCTAATATAATAGATTATATAAAATTGTAAATAATTAATTAATATGATTTTTTTTAATATCTGATATAATTAATTTTTAATTAGGGCGCTGACATTTATTAGGTAATATTTTAGGGGGTGGGTGGGTCAAAAAAATCTTACCTTAGTTAAATTTGATTGGCTAAAATTCTATTTATAGATTTTATCTGGGGTGGGAGTAAGCCCCTATAGTAAATGGATATTAGGTAATAAATATAAGCACTCTTACATATAACACTCTTTTTTTCAAGAACTTGTAGCTAATACTGTATGGCAGTTTTCTATTGGTTTATTTAAATTAAGCTATTAGTAAATTAATTAGTTAATAAATTAATAAATAAATGATTAATAATTAATAAACTAATACAGTCAACTCTTTCTGACGATCCCTCGTACCAAATTTTCCAAAAAATCTGACCTACGAAAACTCTATAGTTAATTCATCTATACACAACAAAACTTCACCAAAGCTGCTGTCAGGTACAAAGTCCACTTACTGGATGTTCTGCTCCTGAAATAGAGATGAAAAAGATATGCAGACTTTTAAGCGAGGCATCTTGGCAGGCCTTGGTACTATCGAGCAAAGATGTAGTAAAGAAACTCTGGAGCTTTGTCAAGTCCTATGGATATGAAAATAGAAGTAGAGGCTTGGTTAAATATATTATTCTATATAGCGTAACTTCATCAAAGTCCTTTAAGTTTGGTGCTCCTTCCCTACGCTCCTTTGGTCTTTTCGATTCAAAAAAGTGTGCATTTTGGTTTACCCCCTCCAAAAGATCAGCATTATTTATTCTTTCCAAATCGGGAATGCGCCTACCAAATCGGAATCAAGTCACAAGTGAAATCGGGTCTTTCAAGATAAACAGTGAACGCCACGTGAGGTTTTTTGGAGTAGATTTCAAAATGAAATTTCTTTCTAGAATATTCTATTAGACATAGTTTCTTTTCTTTTTTTCTTTTCTTAATCTGTACATATAATACTTAAGTGAGGCGTTTCCTTGCACAGTATTATATAATTTTTACCGTCGTGCACAGGTGTAAATAGTGCTGTCATAGCTGTTTACTTTGTGCCTTCTTCTTCTTTCTTTTCATTTTATTTTATATTACTTAGGTTTTTCGTTTAGGTTGCGTAGATTTTCCCCATTTTATTTTTCCTTTTATTTTCTTTATATCTTTTTGTTTTCTGGTAGAATCCTGATACTCGAGAAGTTAGGAGAAGAGGTTAGAAAGTAGGTGGTTATGACAGGCGGCAAACTCCAATCAGTAATTTGGATACTCTAAATCTATTGAGATGAGAGGTTTCGATGAGAGAAATGTTTGATATAGCAGGTCACATTTAAGGATCTTTAAGGCACCTGGATAGGTCGCACTTTAGTATTTTAGCCTCAAAGTAGGTAATCATGTTGTACCGGCGTTATATAATTGATAAAATAAAGTTGCGGCATGACTACCGAATTCCAAAAAAAAAAAAATTAATAAACTAATAATCAAAATTAAAAAAGTATTTTTACTTACAGATTTGCTTTTAAATAATTTCTTTAACATAATTATATCAAATATTCATTTTCATCTATTTGATGATGAATATGTTTTTTCTTGCTGCCCAAGCAAAACATCCAATAAGATGAAATATCATCATTCCATGATAGCAAATTTGAGCTTTATCCATATAAGTTAAAAAATTATAAGGACATTGAAAGTTTACAAAAGCTAATATTTTTTTTATATTAAATAAATAGATTAATTTAATTTAGGCTTTATAAAATTTAATAATAAAAAATATAAAACTTACATATGTGTTTTAGCTTCTTTAGATATTTGTGAATCAATAGGTTGATTAATTTTGTAAAAATCAATATCAGCATTAACTTCACTATGCTGTGCTTCCTTTAATTCACTTGGTACAAATTTACACACTTTAGCTCCAGTACAAGTTCTAACAGATTTATTTACTTTACATCCCAAATATTCACACTCTATAATTTTATTACCACTATTATCACCCATATTTTTTTTTTTCACTTTGGCAGTTTCGCTAGTACTTTATTAAGATACTAAGTATATTACTAAATTAATACACTTGTTTACTCCTAATTTGCAAGCCTGACATCACCCGGCTACCCTAAGGCGCCCAAGTGCAACCTACCGCACTAGCTTAAGATTATTCAGAAACTAGGGGCTGTGTTAAACCAGCCTAATTGCCACATCAAAATGGCTTTCCACCAATTAATATTCTATCACTTATTGCTGACATGCACAAATTATATGAATCTTGTTTCTGCTCTATCCTTCTTCTTTTTAATTCTTCGATATTTCTTTCATTTTCATTAGTAGAGTTTTCCGCATGTCTTGAATTAGGGACCCTCTTCTGCCTCTTCCTTTCAACGATACTTCTTGAAAAAGGAGCCTTCTTTCCCTGCCCGTTTCTTTTGTGCGTCCGCTGGATTCCTTCTTTTTGTTCCCATTCCACTATTTTAACGCATCTTTCTCTCCAGATTATTTCATGAATATAATCCCATGCCATAAGAGGAAAATACTGCAAGATCAATTTTACGTCATTACTTGTAAGGTCTAACTTAAATAAGTCTTCTTTAGTACACGCCTTATATAAACCCCTTATAAGGCCTTCTCTTCTTTCTTTTTTTTCCTGCGTACTGGCACCAAAAAGAGAATCACAGAGCTGCTATGAAACTTCATTCCTTTTCACATTTTCATTTAGAAGCACAAGTATGCATTTGGCAACTGTCTCCTCAATCTTTTGCCACCGTGTTTCCTGAGCTTCACATACTGCCAAATGATCCTGCGTTTCCTTGGCATTTTTCTCACATACTTTACATATATCATCTTTATATAGGTCGGGACGCGTTATTCTAAGATTACTAAGGGTTGGGAGCTTACCGTGCAGACACTTGATCAAGAAATTGAGTTTCCTTCCTTTATACATTGAGGTACATCTCACGCCACTTTGCTTTTTAATTCTTTTCCATAGACCTTCCCATGCCCATATACAGTCGTAGTCTTTCTTTTCCAGCCAACTAGAGACGCTTAGCATTCTCCAATCTGCTGCTATCAAAGTGTCCTCAATTTCTTTAATGGCCTTTCGTACTGGCATTTCAACAAGATTGTTTTGCCAGTACATATTGTACCTAATTCTTGAGCTTTGTTCTGTATTCTGTACTACAAGAAGAGGGGCTGCTTGGCCTTCTTTCGCTAGTACATCTACTCTGTCATTCCAATAATTATTACTATGTCCTTTGACTTTAACCATCTTCACCTTTAAATTTTTAATTCGTTTTGTGTCAAAAATCTTGAGTAGCAAATTATAGTTCTTCTGACGTAGCCATTCTTTATTCAATTTGTGCCTTTCACACCCATTAATTCCTAGAATTGCAGCTGCACTGTCAGTATAGATTTTGACTACACTATCTTGCGGAGACAATAATAAGACTACCCAGATTGCTGCTAATTCAGTCCTTGTCGAAGAAGGCCATCCTTGTATACTGAGGTTCCCCTTCTGGATCATTTCTTTTTCATCTTTACTGGCCTGTATCCATCCTAAACCTTGTTTACAACTCATTCCGTTTTCTGAAATTTCCTTGTGCAATGAACCATCTGTATAAAATACTAATGACTTTTCCGCTACACTAATATTTCTATTTAACTGCTCTAGAAGCAGATTCTCACAATAATAACTAAACTTCTGTCTTTTTATCAGTTCTACTTCTATTCTATCTACAATTAATACCGCTATCAGGCTTGCTTTAGAGATTCTATCTACTTCTTCCTTCTTAACTACTCCCTTCTCTAATGAGCTTTCGACTATATCTGTTGATATATCAAAAACCCAATCACTCTCTTGTGTTTTAACACCCTGAATTGCTATGAGAATTCCCTCCTTCGAGATCCATTGCATCTGCACCTTATCTGCCTCATTTGCTCAATTCGCTACTAGTCTAATTTTATTCACCTCCTTATTGACAGACGACCCTTCTTCTAATAGCACTTCCTTTTCTTTCTTCCCAACTACTCTTCGTATATCTATTTTGCTCTCTCTATTCTTCATTAGCACTCATTCTTTTTTCCTCTTATCTAATGAAACCTCCTTTTGCTTAATCACGGGCGACAGTTTATTCTCTTCTGAAATTCGAAATTCCTGTTTAACTTCTCTTGTGAAGGAATTTGCAAGGACCACTTCCTCAATGTTCTTAAACCATTGAGGTATCCTTTCTCTATTCGATTTGTCTTTCGACTGTATAAATTGGCTCCATGAGATGAGTACATTTCCCCGTCTATTGAGAAGTTGGCCCAGGAAGAACAGGCCAAGGACTGCCAGTGCTCTGGCATATTTGATTACTATTTTATCTCTAGCAAACTGCTGATTGCTATACCAGTACCATACAGCTTCCAGCTATCTTGTAACGCTCTAATAGAGATATTAATTTCTTTTGCTCTTAACAACACCAACATAGTTTGGTTAAACTTCCATAGCTTTTCCAGAAGATTTGGGTTACTATCATTATGGAGTCCGAAGTCCTTCACCAAGCCAGCCAGTTTATGACCTTGCTCAATTCTAATTTCCGTAATTGCACTGATCTGACTTTCGTCATTTAGTCGATTGTGAACGCTAGTAATTTGCTTATTTAATAACTCAGCCTCTAAAGTTCAAAAATTTCTGATATTTTTGTGTGTTACCACATAATTAGGTGTTGTGATCTGGAGCTCAAGTTTATTCTTTGCTAATCTAATGATCGGCTAATGAATTTTGTTGATTAATACTTTTGACATTCTTGAGAGTTGAAACAAGTAACATAGTTTAGAAATAATACACATGTTGTTAATATACATCAATTGGCTAGCTGATAACCTTTTCCATCTTAATGTTTGTACTGTTTGTTGCACTGTTCCTTTAGCTTTTAAGAATATTTGTCTTTCGTTCAATCTGCTGTTCAACCAAATACCTAGCAATCTTGTTATATTATGCGGCTTCTCCTCGGCAATAGATTTACTACCAAAAGAAATACTTCGTTCTTCTGCTTTGGTTTTTGGATTGAAATCAATCAAATTTGACTTTTTGACATTAATTTGGATATCATTGATCTGAAAGAACTCATTTGCTATTGACAGCGTCTTCTCCATGACCTGTTTGTTTGGTGCCAACAAGTAGTGTCATCTGTGTAAGCTACCATAGCCACTTTAATCTCCTTTTTTTGTATATGATCCCTTGGTCCTAGTCTAGGTTCTGAAGTACTAATATAATAACCCAACTCAGCTGACTCTTAAACCCTTACCAAAAGGGGATCATAAAAAATGCGCCAAAGCAGTGGGGAGAGAACCTCCCCCTGTTCAATTCCATCCACCATTTCTACCGGCTCTGTAAGGCCTGTTGCCATTATGATTTTTGATGAACGATTCTCAAAGAGCGATAGAATTAACCCTATTGCTTTGTCTGGTATTTTGATTCTTTCCATCGCTCTCTTTAACATACTGAGCGAGATCGAGTCAAATGCCTTTTTCATATCCTGCAGCACCAGCCACAGTTCTACATCCTTTTCTTTTGCATCTTCTGCTATCATATTAACTATATGTACTGGATGTTCGGTTGAGCCTCCAGGCAAACCGGCAAAATTCCAGCCCTTTAAAATTTGGTGCTTAACCAGAACTGCTGATAGCCTATTTGTCAAAATCTTCGTTATGCATTTTCTGAAAGTTTCTAAAAGAGCAATTGGTCTAGTATTTCCCAAATCATAGTTCCAGCTTGTATCCTTTGGGATTGGGTATATCTGTGCGCATTTCTACTCTTTAGGAAATATCGTTTCTATAATGCAATAGTTTGCAAACTAGTGGAAGATGCGTTGAGTAGAAGGACTAGCATTCTTAATCAGACTATAAGTAATACCTGAGATACCAGGAGCCGTTTTGGTTTTGAGACTTTGTAGGACCAGGTACCACTCTTCTTCTGTAATTTCTGATAGTATATCTTGGAACCAAGTACTCTGAATACAATTCATTGGTTCGTAAATTTGAGACTATATACTCCTTCTACTGAAATTCTGTAGCTTTTGTGCTCTCATTTGGTTTTCATAATGCACTTTTGTTTTCTCACGGACTTTACTTGGACTTGTTACTAACACTTTGGTTGATCTTTCTTTTTTAAAAAGTCTATCCACCACAACTTTACTGTGAGGTCGGTTTAGTAAACTATTCAGCATTTTTTCTTGATTATTAGCTATCATCTCGCATCTACGCTCTATACAATCCTCTATTTCTTTCCTTTTCCACCTTTCTATTTCATCTGATCTTTTCTTATTAATAATTCGCCACCATCCTTTCATATCATCATACCATTCTTTCAAATTCCCTATCGGCATTCATGTCATATCAAGATTGAACTTCTTGTTTTGCTTTGCGATATCTAGATTAATGTCTAGTTTTTTCTCATCTGACATAATCTTGAAATTGTTCTTTTTTACTGAACACATCCACTTGCTTATTTTGAAAATTAACTTAGAAAGCTTAGATTTTCTATTGGAAACTTCTTTGCACCCAAGGTTATTATAACCTTTTTCCTTGGTATGCTTCTATTTGCTGCCTCAATAATACTCAGTTTAATAATGTTCCAAGCCTGATCTATTAGCTGTGCTCGGCAACTCGCTTTCCCAATTTTACCAACATTAATACATGACAACTTATCAAACACAGCCTTCTCCTTTTGTAGCTTTCTATCCAATACCGATCTATACTCTTCCCAATTTTCTACCATGGCCTGATCATATAAGTAAATTATTCTGTGATGTTTTCTGTTCTTCTCTATTGCTACAGTTGTACCAAAAATTTGTGGGTTGAGCCATAATGTCATAGAAGTTGCTTTGTGGTCACTACATGTAACAAAATGCATATCTAAAATCTCTGCCGTGGTCAAACTTTCCATTAGATTTTCTGACACCCATATTTGATTGATTCTTGTGCCACTTTGACTATTAGACCACGTGACCTCCTTTTTTGTCGGGTATAGAAATCTAAAAGTGTCTATAAAATCATTTTTGCTTAACCATTTGTGTATTTTTGAAACTCTATGATTACCAGCTCTGCTCTCTGATATTTTATCTAACTCTAAATCTACTATATAGTTGAAGTCACCTAAAATTACTATATGTGTTCGAATGTTCTGTTTGTTGTATATGTTTGTAATCTTATTTAAAACCTTGTCTATTTCGCTTCCATTATTTGGAGAAATATATATTGCAATTATAAATAGCACTATATTTCTGAACTAAAGTCTTGCTACTATCTGGGGTTAGTAAAATAAACGGGGGTCAACTCCAATGTTACACAAGTTTAATAGTAATGCAAAAATTGTCATTTTATATGAAAATCATATTAATTTATATATATCATGTTCGATCGGTCAAAGTCTTTGATTGTTAATTTTTTAAAAATAACCTATCTACTGGGATTTCTTTTTTTTTCGAAACTCGAAATAGGCAAAGGTAAGTAATTAGTCATAAAGAAATTTTATAGCTGTTCTTTTATTGTTAAAAAAACTGAATCATATATTCATGCTCAATTATTGTAAGATAAAAGAAATGAAGGTAAGAGATCATACACACGACTCAAAGCCTATAAGCCATCTGTAATGCCATATATCTATATTTGCACAGTCATGCAACAACTACAGAGGTTTTACGCACTTTTTATACAGTATACAATTTTATTTTTTATTTTTTTTCATTTATATCCTTTCTTTGTAGATCTCCATTTCATATTTCATACATCCGGGTCTAGATCTATATTCCTCGCTTCTGTTACACATTTGTGAGTAACTTACAGAAGTACAAAAAGTTAAGTTTATTTTGTTCGCTTTTTTTCGATTTTAATATAAGTATAATCTACAAGATTAGATCTTTAGATTTTTTTATTTTTCTTTATTATTTCCCTTTCTTATAAATGGCGAATATATTTTTTTTCTAGTCGTCGTTGGAGTCATCGCTGGAGTCGTTGCTGGAGTCGGTCATTCGTCGTTTTTCTTTTCTGGTGATTTGTTTTTCAGTAGAAGCTCGTAGTATTTCAGCGGGTTTGTTGTTTTTTGGTAGGTTCTTTAGTAAATTCGTCGTTTTTCAGTAGGTTCTTCTTGAAGCTCGTAGTCTTTCGGTGGATTTGTTGTTTTTTAGTGGGTTCTTCAGTAACTTCATTATTTATCGGTAGGTTCTTCTATTAAGTTTTTTGTCGTTTCTGGTGGTTTCTTGTTTTTCAATTTGTTCGTCACCATTTCGTGTCCCCCGTTTTATCCATTTTCATCCCATTTTTGTTTCCCGTTTTCGTCCTGTTTTTGTTCCATTTTTTTTGTATTCAACTAAAAAAATAAATTAAATTGGCAAGGTAGGATAGATCATTACACAATTAATTTAGAATTTTTTTTATATATTTTATAAAGTCTTAATAGATATTAGAAATTTGTAGAGCTTCGATCCTTAATCCAACAACCCAAATTGATCTTTAAATCTAAACAGATTCAGATATCCAGATCAGAGATTTTTACTCAGATTGATCAAAGAACTTAAATAATGGATCTAAAGACGTGCTAAAAAGCTAGCTTTATATATAATCTAATATGGATTTAATCCGGATTTAATAGGATCCGGATTGCCCGTCAAAAATAGGATCGAAGCTCTAGAAATTTGAGTAGATATATAGGATTAGACATAGAATTAGACATAGAATTAAATGTAAAATTAAATATATAGATTGTTTTTTTTTAAGTTTTATTTTATTTTTTAATAAAAATTTTAGTAAAATTTGTCTTTAAAATAATTTTGAGATCGTTATGTAGTAATTATATTTAATTAATATTAAATATGTTGATACGTAGTATATATAATAAATTACAGTTAGCCCTGGCTATAGTCACACTTTTGGGCCCCAAAAAATATGCGACTATAACAACAAAAAAAATAAAATTATAAATAAAATTATCCAAAATTAAGATTACCACTAATTTTGTCCAAAACCTTACCATAACCTATAACCCATGTCCACATTCTTACTCTAACCTTAACCCGCAACCCTAACCTTAAAATTCAACTAACCCACCAAACCTTACCTATAACCCGTGTCCGTATTTACCATTATTCTAAATTCTCATTTACGTCCTAATTATCCTTACACTAACTCTAATACACAATTATAACCCTAGCCTTAAAATTCAACTAATCCACCAAGTTGACGAAGCTCATACCCACAAAGAATTCATACCGGAATCAACAACGAAGCACCACACCAACAGCGGCACTATAAATAACGATGATGACGAAGACACTGATAATGAATCAACAACTAAAAGAAAAATAAACAAGAGTTAGTAAAGAACAAACCAAAAAAAAAATTAAAAAAAAATGTGACACCTATCTGAACAGTGCAGCAATGCGAAATTAACACTGCACCAACAATAACAAAGGCACTAACATATGACGACTCAAAGCAAAAATTCCACCATACGACAACTCCATACAATGACTTCAACATATGAACAGAAGTACTACATGAAACGACTACAAATGACGACTTCAATATATGAATGAAAGAACTACTATACGATGCTTCAGCATACGAGGAAAAGCACCATCGCGCCAACATATGATGACTCCAAGCGACGGCTCCAACTTACAATGACTTTAAGAAACAGTATCAGCAAAAAAACGATGTAACCATAAAAGGGAAGGTACTAAAGCGGCTGCTACAAAAGAAAAAATACAAAAAAAAATTTAATTAGAAAGAAGAAAAAACAATGTAAAACAAAAAAAAATCAATACTTATATTTATGTGCAGATCTCCCTTCCGGTTAGATGTAGTAATTCTCATTTTTATATATTTAAAAATTATATATATATAATATATATATAAAATAAAATTTTAATCTTTTCAAAAAAGGCACCCGGCCAGGTTACGAGAAACAATTATATTTGTTTGCACTATTAAAACAAATATATATCAATTAAATTAGAATTTTAAGATTCCAATTATTTAAAGAAGCATATTTAGTTTCTGCGAATACCAAAACATGTCCAATCTCTACACAAATCTACCAAACAACAGAAATCGAATGTAACAGTAACTTGTCTTGAATCAGCAAGTAATTAATATGGCCAAAGATTCTTTGGTATAGCATCGTGAACATTTTAATATATGGTTATATGCTTGTTACACGAAATAATGCACATCATTTTTATTAGCTATATATTATAGTAAGTTGTCCCCCCCGTTTATTTTACTAACCCCTAGCTACTATCATAAATTCACTGATTCTGTCTATGCTACCAAGGTACTTCTTTCAATTATGTTTAATACCTATTGCTACCCCTAGACCCTTTTTTTTATCTATCGATATATCTGACCAAAAAAATTTGAAGTTTTCGACTTTTTTCCCTACAAAAAACCCTTTTTTCTTATCCATATTTGTTTCAGTTACTGCAATTATATCGAATGCTTCTTCATCCAACCACTGACCCAGTGTTTCAAATTTTTGCTGATTCGTTTTTAATCCATTAATATTGTGACAACCTACTTTCAGAGTTATTTCCTTTTGCAATAACTTTCCCTTATCTACAGTAGCACCAGGAACCCCGCTCGATGAACCAACTGGTTCATCTACTGCCATATATACAACTAGTGCGCCCGTTAGGAACGCGATGGCAAACTAGACTAACTCCTTTCAATGTTATCAAGTCTGCTAGTAATGTTCAACAAAAGCTTCTTAATTTTATCCATTTCGAGTTCATGGGTCTTTCCTTCTAATGCGGTACTTGTTAATTTCCCTTTCGTATAGGATTCTCTTTAGATACTTTGATTGCTTCAGTTCTTGCTATTGTCGTTACAACCTCTATCTCTTTCGAAAATTCTTGTTTGCTTCTATTTGACGCATCTTTTTGGAAATTTTTGTTTGTAATTTCAACCTTCTTTTGAGTAGTTTCATACATGGGCTCCAGCTCCTATTGAAGCTTAGTATTAAAGTAAGAAGCTTTAGATGAAACTGCCTTCTCCATTTCTTGCCTATTTATAAATTCTACAACTGCAACTCCTTTTCTATTACCATTTCTATTATTGAAAATATGAACTGTTTTTGTACCTAAGCGGCGAATTTGTCTTAGCAACAAGACCTCTTTTGCATTTTTTGGAACATCTTTTAGCCTAGCATGATGTGTTCTTCTTTCTTCCAATATTGAATTATCGCTTGTATCTGGTGTGAATCTTGCTAAACTTCCATTAATTAATAGGAGGAACCATAAATTTTTAACTATCTCCTCGTATTTTCTTTCATCCATCTCAATAGTAAGCTTAGCTCTTGTTTTGTTGTTTCTTCCATGTTTAATCTGAACTTCCCGAACTTTACCAATATTCTTAACTATTGTGGTTACATGTCTATTGCTTATCCTATTTGGCAAGTCCCACAAAGTAAATTTCCTTACACCTCTGTATTCACTTCTTTTCGTATAAACCTCATCTACTATGCTGGTTTGCTTACAATTAGTTTCTATTTTACTACTAGGAATTTCTTGCAATGCCTCTTTCCTCTTAATCACTTTAGATTCCTTCGTCACAAGGAACTCCTTTTGAAGTATACATAAATCTGCACCTTGTTCGAAGCTGACCGACTGTTCATTCTTTACTTCATTATTTACAGGTTCCTTAACTATTTCCTTCCCTTTTTTCTTTATTTTACCTAAAGATCCTTCTTCTGAGATGCTTGTTTTTTCCTCTTCTGACTTGACCAGGGTGACGAAAGTATTTTCTTGCTCGTAAGTTTTAATAAATGATTTAATTATATCCTCTAGCTCACAATTCCCATAATCCAGTGTGCCTGTTTCGGAGATTGTGAGTGCTAATTTTTTACTAAAGCTTTCTCCTAACTTTGGCTTTATAAACTCCGAGAGTAAAGCTGGCTGTTTAGGTTCTTCTTCCACTACTGAAATCCGGCGCTGTTCCCACTCATATATTTCTGTTGCTGTTTTTACGATAAAAACAGTTTCTGGATAAGCTATTCCCAGAAAGTTTGCTACCTCTTTATCATTTTGTGAAACAAAAGGCTGCACATTCTTTAGTTCATCCGAGATTTCTATATCTGCCTTCTTGAATAAGTTCTTAAAATGCTCCAGATGTTGTTCCATGATTATCTACTTTATATCTAATCAAGTGTTTGAATAGTCACGTGTATGTTTGGCTGTGTCTAACAGGTATTCTATTTTAGGCTAAATTCTTGCTTCTTCTTGTTGATTCTATTGCTTCTAGAAGGGTGTTACGTATTTGTACATATTTGTTTATATCTACATGTTCTAATCCTTTTTTGGCCGATTTTAACTTGTTGTTTATTTGTTTATTCTGTATTTGGCCACGCGTCTTTGTTTACCTTTGTTTGTTTTGACAGTGATCTGCAGTACAGGGTCAACGGCAATTCCCCAAAATTTTTCCCTACAAGTTTCACAAGTAATTTTCCGTTTCTTTGATTATTAACCCTATTTATCCTTGTTAGATCTTCTTTTCGCTGTAATAGAGTCTGGATTATACATGTTGGCAAAATCCCAAATTACTATAGTTTGGGATTTGTCCGCGCCCAAATCCCAAATATATCCCAAATTAATTTTTCAAAAACTTTATTAATAATCTTTGTTTAAACAAATAGTAGATATTATTATTGTTATAGATAACATATTTGCAAATTTTCAGGCCTACTTTTTTGATTTAATTTTTTACAAATAGCAATTGTTTTTTTTTTAATTTGGGATTTGTCCGTGTTTTGCCAGCAAGTATAGTCTGGATAAAATTCTTTTCCTTTCTTTTCTTCTTAAGCTACTTGATGTACTTTGCTATACAGATTTAGCCGTTTTAGTACCAATTTCTTTAGCTCCAGAATTGGTCGTGAGGATCAGTGGAAAGAGTGTCGCTTTCTATCATCCATATTATATTGTATCTAATTAAAATTAAATTTAATAAATTATTTATAAAAATAATACAGTACTATAATATTTAAAATAAATTTTATATCTGAAAAAGCAATATTATAATCATTCTATTTAGAAATGTTATAAATAATTGCAATGCCTTTAGAAGATGTAAAAGGATATTCAATTGGTATTAGAGAATGTCGAATCTTATTTATACATAAATTTTTTGTAAAAAAATTATGTGTATTAATAACATCAGTTTCATCATCTGTAGTTTGCATCTAAATATATAATAAGTTATAAATTTATATTATTATATAAATAAAAATAAATTAAATAATTTTAGTAAACTTACTAAATCATCTATATCTATTTCAGGAATTTCAAGATCAGATGCTTCACTAGATGCAGCAGTTAAGTTAATAAAATCATCGCACAATGATGTACTTAAAAAGCTTGATAATTTAGATTTTTGCTTGTCATTTAATAATGTTAAAGATTCAGTCTTTGAAATAATTGAAGATTCAGACAATGAAGAGTCAAGTTTCTTTAATGACATTATTGTGAAAAACAATTAAAAGTAAGGATAGCAAAGAAAAAAAAAGAATACATATTTATTTAATCAATGTTTAATCAATTAATCAAATAATAATCAAATAATAATCAATCAATAAATTTTCATAATTAAAATAGATATCAAAAATATTATAGCTATAAAAATCCTATATGGCTTCATAAGTATTATAAATTAGTAAAAGAAGAGTCATTTAGTTAATGAGATTCTTCTTTTCAAAATTGCAAACCTAAACTCGATGCATTAATATGCCGTGAATTTTTGGTCGATCTGGAAATTAATAATCGAAATTTTTGTACAAAATTGGATGGTTCAAGTTTACATGTTTACATTATTTATTTAAACCAAGCATTGTATTTACTCATAATTTCAATACCTTCGAGATCAAAATTTTGAGTACATTACAGTACTAAACATAAAATTTTACTAGTACTTTATAGTACTATAAAACATATATTTGGTACTTTATAGCAGTATTGTCACAGGACAGCTTTAGACAGTAGTTTGAACAATTTTGGACAATCTTGGACAATTAAATAAAGTAAAATTACTTAAAATTTTATTAAAACAACCTATTTTAATTTTAACTGAAATGTGTTCAGCACCTCAAAAAATATATAATCATATATTTTTTAGACAAATTTAATAATTATTAAAGCCTGTATAAGCTTTGGACAATCTTGGATGCTTGGACATTTTGGATATGGACAAGGCCAAAAAAGACCTTGGACAGCCAAAATGTACAACACTGCTTTATAGTACTACCAGATATTTGTAGCTATACTATACTCTAAACCAGTATAGAACGGATACTCTATATATATCTATATTTTTTAAAAATAGCCTATGTGGTCTTGAATTACGTACATAGGTGTTCTAGGACCCTGAATAATCTATGTGAGGTCTTAGTTGAAAAATAGCTAATGGAGGGCCGTTTTTTAAAAAAGGTTATATTTGAAAAGTAGGTATTGGAGAAAAAGGTTATATTTTAAAATGGGTAATTGGTAAAATGAGTATATTTGAAAGAATTGTAATTTTTTAATTTTTATAAATGTTATATTTGAAATGTGCTAATGAAAAATTGGGCTATAATAGTAACCCGGCAGGTAAAAAGGTGAGAGAGGAACAGGAAGAGAGGGGTAAAAGGGAGAGAGGGGTAAAAGGAAGAGAGGGGTAAAAGGGAGAGAGGGGTAAAAGGGAGAGAGGGGTAAAAAGGAGAGAAGGGTAAAAGGAGTAAAAGCAAAGAGGGGTAAAGACCTTGAAAACGGGCTTTTTTTTTTTTTTTT
>QKWP01000093.1:130621-162581 GCA_003550325.1 Gigaspora rosea | reverse complement strand
TAAACAAACACGTCCGATTCAGTTTAACAACAAAAGTAAACAAACAACAACAACAGACAAATCAACACAACGTGACCTAGATTAGTGACTCAACATCTACTTATAGAAATTCTAGAACACTCATGTCTAAAAATATGAAAAGAATTCTCAAACACAAAAACTTTTTTGTCTTTATGACACAAGAGGCGTTATATTCTGATCAAGAACTCAAACGAGAAATTTCAAATATGGATAAGGCCATTGCAAAGTGGCTGGGTATTAATGACCTCAATATGTCTGCTTAATTAGGAAGGCGATAGAACTTCATAAGTGGATCGGCTATAAAATAGCAATCAAAAAGGAAATCTCTAAAAAAGAACAATACTTTTTCAACATAATGGAACTAGAAGATGACGAAGTGAAAAAACTCAATCAAAACATCTTACTCCAACTGAATATAGTACAACAGACTACGGAGTAGAAGAATTGAAACCCCAAAGAGAGATTACCAAGACTGAAGAAAAGCAATTCAATTCTGTCCAAACCCACTCTCCTACTCAGGAGTTAATGGATTTAGAGATACAAGAACAAAAAGAAGTTACAAAAGAAGCTTCTTCTTCAAGCAAATTTAAAATCAAAATTAAATGCACAGTTTGGGATATTCCTAACGAGACATCTGCAGCGAGAGTAAGAAGAAGTCTTAACTTTTTTGGAAGAACAATCATACAAGGCACAATGGCGAATGGGAAAACCAAAGCTATGTTTGTTGAAGTCATACCAAAAAATGAATAAAGAGAAAAGCATCTCCAAGAAGCATGGAGTATTCACTTTGAAGAAGGGAAAATGTTTAGGCTTACATAAGGAAGATATGATAAGGAAACACTGGTAGAGAGAAGCAGATACAAGGCAGTAGTCAAAAACCTTTCCAAAACAGCAATAGAAAGTGCTCTCCCTCGACAACTAAATCAAATCAGTATCAAGGCAGTGTACATATCTTCAAATAGAAATAATAACCAACGAGAAGCTGCGAGCATCTATTTTGAAACACAGGAGGACTTAACCAACGCAATCAAAAACCCAGTTTGGTATTATAACAATAAACTTAACTGGGCAATACTGGAAGAAACCCAGAATCAAACAAGAAAAAACTCTCCAAGGAAACTCAATAAGGGAGAAGTCCCTCCTAGAAACGTCATTAAGCGACAAGTCCTAGAATTCTCAAATAAAAAGAATAGCCGATTAGTTTTATATACTTATAGAAGTAGCGGTAGTAGCATTAACAACGAAGCAAATTACTATCAGTCATCTGCTAGTACAACTAAGGGTGGAACAAATACAAGAAGAAGTATATCTAGAGAACCATCCCAAGAAAGGTTTAACAAATATCATTTAGAAAAAGAAAGCCAAGCAGACATACTTAAAGAAATTCTGGAAAGACTCATAGCAATTGAGAAAAAGTACAAAATCAATTGTTCTGACTGCTCCTAAATTGCTGCACCAGTTGAACTAATAGATCGAGACCAACAGATAGATTGGTCTCTAACAAGCGAACTCTCAAATCCACCACATGCATCCAGAATAGAATTCAAGATAGCGACACACAACATTAATGGACTTAAAGCGAATAGTTATAAAATGGATGTGATACTAGAATAAGCAGAGCAAAAGAGTTTAAACATTTTAGATTACAGAAACAAATATTACAAGTAAAAAAGGGTTTTTTTTGCTGAGAAATAGGAATAACTTTACTGGTTTCTGGTCGGATTGTAGCAGTTGTAAAAAGAAGAGCTCAGGAGTAGGCTTATTTACTCCTTAGTAAGGATTTAAGCATACATGCAGGCAAAGTTATTAAACATAATGAATATTTGCTAGAGGTACACCTCTTTTTCAAGCGTTTAGATTTCACTATCCTGACAGTTTACATCCCCCCAAACGACAAACCTCTAGCAAAAAAGATTCAATAGGAAATAGTTAAGGCATATATGAACAGAGGAAAGGACTCCTACTTTATAATTATAGGGGACTTCAATCATGTACCCAATAAGGATCTAGATAAGCTGGCACAGACTATAACATCATCAAACAAGCAACTGCCACTTTATAGATGGTTCTATAACCAGGAACTCCAGGATTCATTCAGAATTATGAACCCACAGGTCAAGAAGTTTACATGGTCGAACAGTGAATCCAGCNGTTGGTCTCTAGCAAGCGAACTCTCAAATCCACCACACGCATCCAGAATAGAATTCAAGATAGCGACACACAACATTAATGGACTTAAAGCGAATAGTCAAAAAATGGATGCGATACTAAAATGGGCAGAGGGGTTTAAACATCTTAGGGATTACAGAAACAAATATTACAAGTAAAGAAGAGTTTTTTTTGCTGAGAAATAGGAATAACTTTAACATCGTCAAACAAGCAACTGCCGCTTTATAGATGGTTCCATAACCAGGAACTCCAGGATTCATTCAGAATTATGAACCCACAGGTCAAGAAGTTTACATGGTCGAACAGTGAATCCAGCTCTAGAATAGACCAGATCTGGATTGGAAGTAACTTGAGCAATAATTTGTATCAGCAAAAATTTACGAGATGTCAACTTGCACAGAAAGTGACCATAATGCGTCTTCAGCCACAATTTTCCTGGAAAGGAATGGAAGTATTCAATCAATAAATAGAAAAGGTAATACTAATCATCGTCTACTTTTCCGTTACAACCAGATAACAAAAGAAAAGTGAGAAGAATATCGTAAAGACCTTGAAAGATTTCTAAAGAACAGACCCAGTATCAAACCTCTTCTCGAGGACAACCTAGAATTACTTCTCGAGTCAATGGATACAGAAAAGCTAGACAGAATATGGAAATCTCTGGAAAAAGGCATACTATATGCAATACGTAAGAACATTCCCTACAAGAAACTAAAAAGAGGGTCCCCAAACAAACCAGAGTCTGATATGGACAACAAACACAGTGCAAGCGCAATAATAAAGAAAGATGTAATCTTTCTTAGCAGAATATATAAAGCACTTAAACATTATCTCAAAGCTACCAAATTAGCAAGCCTACCGGAAGATATAATATTAGATTTCAATTAACAAGTAAAAGAAATTAACGAGAAATACAGTTTGGAAATTTTTCTGAAAGAAACTTTTCAGCAGAAGATACTCTGGCTGAAATAAAAGGATAGTGGTTCATTCTAAACAAGCGGTGGGCTCTAGAAATTCAGAAAGAAAAGACGAAGCGGATTGAAAATTTCGTGAATCAGTGATGTGAAATGATCAGAAATGAACAAGAAAGAATGTTATGAAGTCTTCTCGAAAAGCCTTTTTGCAAAGTCTCGATTGACAGAGTGCTGGATAATATAAACGGAGAGCGTTTTCTTGCAATAGACCCATCAGAAGTACTTTCAAAAACAGAGGCCCACTTCCAGCAACAGTTTGCGAAAAGGAAAACAAAACTAGAGCAAATGTCCGAAGATTGGAAAGACATATATAGCCCAATTAAATGGATCAAAGAGGACTGGTACAAACCACTCGATCAGGAAATTTCCAACTCAAAATAGAGCTTAATGCTAAGTGAACTTAGAAGCAATACAGCGCCTGAAATCTCAGGGATCAGCTATACCCTAATTAAAAATGCAGTACCGACAATACGCAGAATCTTCAGGAAATTCGCAGATTTGTGTTTAGCATCAGAGTTGATCCCAGAAAGTTGGAAAAAAGTACAAATTTATCCTATTCCAAAGAAGCCAGAATGAGACTTTAGTTTAAGCTCAGTGCGTCCAATAGCTTTACTAGAAACCTTTCATAAATGTGTTACTAAAATTCTAACCAAAAGGCTCACAAGAATTCTAGAAGAAAAGGAAATTTTAAAGGGTCCAAACTTTGCTGGCCTCCCAGAAGAATTGACCTCAGAACCAATCCACCTTCAGAATACTTTAACCGAGATGGCAAAAGAACAAAACAAAGAAATCTGTGTCTTACTATAAGACATGAAAAAGGCCTTTGACTCAGTTTCTCTGGACTCTCTTCTTCTGGCTCTCAAACGAATTAAATTATCGGAAAAAACCTACACCTTTATCCTAGGCTTATTCCAACAAAGGAAAGTCAAAGTAATTACATCTTTGGACACACGAAGGAGATCTGTGCTTTTTACGGAATAGATCAGGGAGAGGTCCTCTCCCCTATCATTTGGTGGATCTTCTACGATCTTCTATTATTCAAAATTCAAAACTCAAAGCATCTCGGTTTCACCTTCGAGTTATTGGAGCCCACAGATTTAAACCAAAACAAACTTACTTCTACTAATTTTCGTCAAGCAGTCATTGCCTATGCAGACGATACAGCGTGGCTAGCTAATTGTAAAGAACAACTCGAAGAGACCCTTAGGATAGCCGAAGATTTCTACCTTCTTAATGACATTCAAATTAATACAGCAAAGTCCAAATTACTAGTAATTAACTCAGTACTCAAATCAGAAGACTGGGCAGTCCACTTCCTACAAAAGTGAGTGCAGGCGGAAAAAAAGCGCTCACTTATTAGGTTTTTAGGAGTTTGGCTGAGTGAGAAGGCACAGGACATGTTGACCAAAAACAAGGCCAAAGGGGTCTTTAGGAACTAAAAAAATAAATCAGCTGCAAAAAATTGACCTTAAGCCAACTCATATACATAAACAACATGTGTTTAATTTCCAAGTTGAGTTACATGTTCCAAATATCTAAGCTCCCCAAAAGTGGTCTTTCTCAGATACATCAGCCTTTCGTTAAATTAATTAAAAGCAAGTTCGATCTTCCAAGAACAATTAGCAATCATATAATTTCTCACAAAAATATTGGTAACTGCAAAGTTCTATAGCAGGAGTTACTAATAAACCAAATTACAAGCCTACAACGCAAGGAAAGCAGGAAGTGATCTCGCAAAAGCAAGGCTCAAACAAGTGTGTTTTGTAGCAGGACTTACATCAAATCTGTGGTAGAAAAATTTACAACCTAGTGATTTGAAAATCTGGCAACACAACCTGAACTGTCAAATCATTTACAAGGCAAAGGAGCTCAACCTAACCATAAGACATGAGCCAATCTTCTGGCAAATTCAAGGGATAGGCCCACATTTTTGTGAGATTTTAGAGCCAAAGCTCTTCATTAAGGCGTACAGAAGCCTCCAAAGTTTAGGTTTTTTTCATTTAAACCAAGTAATTAGCGAGGATGGCACAAAACTCATGATGTGAAAACAAATAAAATTCATCAAAGGAAGATCATGTAAAGGCAAAGTAGCAGTATGGTTTAGATCGATTGAAAGGAAATGCCTCAATAATCCTCTAGACAAAAGAATTAGGGAAATTTTCTTTACATCTGACCCTAATGTTATGTCTATTACGCCCAATAAAGCAAGCATCAAAAAAGATAATAGAGCGAAAGATTGGGTGCTTACAAAAGACAAAGAAAACGGCATGAACGTTAGGCGTATTATTAAAAAAAGGAAAAAAGAAATTTTAACGGAACATAGGCAGGAAAAAAATTTAACTCTAAAGAAAGGGAAAACAGAACAGGTACTCGAAAAATGTAGCAGTTGTGAGCTAAACTCACACGGTGGAAAGGAAAGCTGTCTTAGTTGGCTACAGAAAAGAAGCATCCAAGGCGTTTTCCCCAAAATTCAAACTGTAGCAACCCAAAAAGTGTTACTGGTTCCCAAAGAAGTAATAGGCAGAAGGAAGTTGGAAATGGTGGATGTCTCAGACTCTAGCTTTCTGAACCCGCAGATAACAATTGAAGGTTCTTTGGCCAGGCATCTAATCAAGTCTCAAGTTTTTAACGACATATTATCCAAAGACCTTTTGAACGCATTAGAACAAAATATAATAAATAGAAAAGAGGTTTACAAATTTTACACAGATGGCTCCCTCTCTAGACAGCAGTGTCAGAGCATTATGGGAGCAAGCTGGGTTCAAATTAGTTTAGAACAGAATGTAGCTTTAGCCAAAGGTAGTATTAGACTTAGTTTATGGTCCTCATCTACAAAGCCCGAAACTATCGCAATCTGGTTAGCCCTTTTAATGGTCCCAGTTAATAGTAAAGTAGTAGTTTGTACAGATAGCGTAGCGGCAATTGCCAGTTTACAGAATTTAGAAAATGAAGTTAGAGTAAATAGGTGGCATAAGGAAAAAAATTATTTTTGGGTTTCTAAGATAGTTAATGTGATTAAGTCTAAGCAGATCGAACTCATCCTTAAGAAAGTCAAAGGTCATAGCGGTGATAGGTGGAATGACGTTGCAGATCATCTCGCGAAGGAAGCACTCTCGTCACCAATAACTTTGGACCCTAATCAAGTCAAGGACTCAAGATTTGAGGCACTCCTCTTCTGGAAGGATGTTAAGGGAGGCGCCAGAAATCAGCTGATTTCCTAGAGGGGGGGCTTAAAATCTGGAAATTTAATATGAAGACCTGACTAAAATAGGGGAGGTCAAAATTTTGGCCAAAATCGAATCAGCTGATTCCTGTCCTTACTCTAAAGTGGAAAAGCCAACAAGAAGCTTCCTTAAACAGGTTTTCGAACTCCAAAATGGGGCAGGATGGTTCTGTACAAAGGCGGTATCTAAATTAGAAGACGATCGCTCCATCAGGAATTTTAATTGGCCTTCTTATTGAAAACAAATCAAAAGACAAAGTGGAGTCCATTGCACATCTTTGAAACAAAGTAAAAGACTAGCTCTTCGTATCAAAGCCTTAGCAGAATCACTCCCTGTACTAACAGAATTAAAAGAAAGAAGGCCACACCTCTACACATCGGATCACTGTACTTTGTGTAAAGACGGTGAAAAAGAAACTCAAGAACACCTAGCGGAGTGTAGTGGTCTAGAGTTCCAATAGTTCAATATCAAAGACGTAGTGTCAGAGTTGTGTTGGAAAAAACTGAAGTCAGATTCCAAGTTTAAGTTCAAAAAAAAAGTTTTAAGGAGAATTATTTTTGGAAGTAGCAAAGAAGAAAACTCCCAGGCAAGAAAGGACATAATCAAAGACCTATTACAAGAAATGACAGTCCTTAATATGACGAACCTTCTGAGCTCAAAAAAAGTAGCTTTAGAGATTTTGGACTACTCTATAATACTCACCTGGAACCTTTTCTACAACTTTATCTGGAAAACCCGTTGCTCGGCGGTATCGGAATGGGAGAAGTCAATTGGAATCTCAAGTTATGATAAACGGAGGAGCTCCGCTCTGGACTTAGGTAAAAACGTACCTTCGGGATCGAAAAATAGAAGTCTTGGTAACCTAGCTCAAAAAAGAAAGCTTTAGAAAAGGATAAGAAAGAGAAAATTCACGAAATATGGAACGAAGCAATTTTGTGTCTGATCCAATCAGGTGAAACCCCCTTTTGGACCTCCTTTTGATAGGGGCTAATTCAGACTCTAACTCTCCAGAGAGTTGGTGTGATGGGTTGCATTTGGGTAACTCTACTCGGATGATGTCGGGCTTTGTTTATTCTTAGAAATGTATTGTATTTAATTTGTTAAATATATAATAAAGCTAAAGGTCGAGTCACAGCGAAACCTATCAAATGGGAAAAAAAAATAATAATAATGCAAAACCTTAGTGAGCTTATGACCCTGTAGTTGGATTTTAATGGTTTTGGACTTGTTAGAATTGTCTCATTGAGACGAACATTTTGGTAGTAAAATCATCCAAAACGGACCAGTAGATCAAGAGTTATTTAATATTATATGTATTTATATAATATATTATAAATATTAGTTGTTATATTAACCAATTACAATTGAGATTAGGGTGATCACACTATACATGGATAGGTGTGGCTATTAAGTAAAAAATATTACATGATAAATGGCATGCCCCTTACTTCTATTACACAAAATTGCTAATTTGTACAGATAAAATTTTTTTTGAACTGATTATAATAAAAAATTATTATTATTTTTACTAATTTATATAAGCTATAGGTAAAAAATTTTTTTTATTAAATAAATTTTTTAAATTTTTAATAAAAAGTTGTAAATAATAACTATCTAATTTTAATTATAAAAATTCTTTGATATTAAATTAGCTTATTTTAAGTTTTATTACTTTAAATTTTTAAAAAAATTATATCTATTTTTAATATTGTATAAAATTTAAAATAATCTTACTACTTACTAGTAAAAACTTTAAAGTTAAATTATATATATTCGTCTAATATTAAAAAAAAATTATAATTAAATTAGCAAATTTATTTTTATAATTGAATTTAACTACAAATAACCGGCGGTAATTATTACCGGTGTGTAATTAACCAATAACAATAAAACAAAAAAAAGTTCATTTCATTTACTTTAGGGTTAGGGTGAGGCCTGGGATTTTAGCAGGGTGTTTAATATATGCAAAATTTAGCAAGGAATTTTTTTTGTTAGAATGTCAAAGGTAGTTTCATAGACGAATTCTTGAGATATTAGCATTTTTTTAAAAAAATCTTTATTTTTGTTACACAACTGATTTGCACGTTACACCTGATCCTGCAAATTTATTGGTTAATTACACACCAGTGATGATCACCGCCGGTTATAGTTAGTAAAATTCTTTATAATTTTTATAAATTTTTAAAAAAAATTTTTATAATTCTACAGTGCAGAACAGCTAAAGATATCCAATTTTATTAGTTGTTTTAAAAATGGTATAACTTGACAAAAAATTATTAAATCAAAAAACCTTCTTTCAAATTGATAGTTTGTAACCCAAACTACATTTCTGAAAGAGAATTTCTTTTATTTTTATTTTTCACAGTATTATAACAGTTTAAACTTTGTTGTTTATATATAAATCAAAAATTTGGCGCTGATCTACATGCATAAGCCAATAAAAATGAATTATTTTTGTGTTACATTATCCTAAATTTGGGCGCATTTTAGTAAAAAGTAGATATTTTATAGTAAATTTGGCGCCTTTTTAATAATAAAATAAAAAGTGGATATCTTTAGCTGTCCTGCACTGTNAAAAAAAAAAAAAAAAAAAAAAAAAAAAAAAAAAAAAAAAAAAAATCAAAAAATTAGAAATACTATTTAAATCTATCAAACTTTTTGCTTTGCAAAGCCAAATATCTAACAAACAATATAAAATTGTTTAAAATCTAATTAATATTTCAAATTACTAGATAATTGCTTTTAAAAAGTGTCACAATGTAGTATAGAAATCCTACCTATTAATCAGGCCTATCGAACAATTAATTGTATTATATGCATAAAAAATTGCAATCAATTAAAATTAATATTTAAAAAAATTGAATTAAATTAATGATGTAATAATTGCAATTTTTGCTTTTACGAGATTTGTTAAATATAAGTTTTAGACATGCAATTGAAATTAATCGCATCCTAATATAATAAATTTCTACGTATTATTAATATGTTTTTTTTTTTTTGATGTATACTATCGCTATATGTTTTTTTATAAATGCATTGTAGATACTTTATATAGGTTTTTTAAATGTACATATTGCAAGTAAGTTAGATTTCAAAATTTATGAACTGTTTGATAAACACCTAACAACCAAACAAAATGATGCCATTATTCGTCCATCCATCAAACATAATTCCAATTTTCTCTGGTAAAGTATCTTTTATTCTTTTGCATACAATCTCTGCAATACTATCAACATATTTGACAACTATTGAAACATCCAATTTCGAAAGATTAGTATGTGAGACGAAATCTGGATTCTCATATACATTATTAAGAGGTAATCGACTTTACAATTAAGCTCACCCAATTAAAAAACATTAACTACACTTGCGCTATAATTAAACATCTTAAGAGTTTACTATAGAAAATGAAACATTTCTAATATTCTGTTGATAAATTAATTTAAAGTTTTCATGTTTTGCAATTAAATGATTCAATTAAATTTGCCATTTTTTTAGGTTATTGGCTGTGATCTAGAAGGATATAAATTGCATGGATACTTACCATCACTTGCAGGTCTATTCTTTTGTATTCATTAGTTTGTACAGTTTGTAAATTTTGTCAGGTTATTTAAAAAAAGAAAATTACGTAAATTTTATGTTCATAGTTTGTAAATTTTGTCAGATCATTTTTAAAAAAAAAGAAATCGCTTAATAATTGCTATATGTAATTACATATATCGATATTACTTTTTTATTACAATTTTTGACATAAGATCATATATATATATAATTGCAATTAATTGACTAATTATGGCTCGCCACTAATCAATTAATTGGGTTCAAAAAATTGCAATTAATTGCCCCCACAATCAATTATTCGGTAACTGCCATTAACTATGTTTTATAGTATCTATCTATCTGCTATAGCCCGATGATACGGATTAATTTTTTGGCCAATCATATATTGGCATTTTTTATAGATTTCTACTGACGTTCTTCTCAACAGATATTAGACATTTTGGTTTGTTGTTTCTTGTGGATTTTCTTTTATGTTTACTCGTTTTCAGAAATTGGTCAAGTAAAAACTTGTTTTTATAATTTACAATACTTTTACAAAAAGTACAAAATAAATTTTTACCGTCAACGTATTTGTACTCTTCATTTTCGTTGATGGATAATCATTTTTGAAAATTGAAAATTGAAACCAAATTCATGATACTTTTATTTGAGCTTTATTTAATATAAACTAATAATCGATACAACTTTTGAAGTTTACTTTGTTAATGTTTCTAATACTAAGAGCGTACTTTCTAATACAAAACGAAACTAATTTCGAATAAATATTAATGTCTTTTTTTGGCGAAGAATTTGAATGAAAGTACCGTATTTATCCGACATGTGTACCTATAGTTGGCGGTAGAATTAATTTTACAAATTAATACGATTACGGCACATGCCGTATTTTTTGCCGTAATTGCCGTGAGCCGTGATGCCGTGATGCCGTAATGTCGTAAAGCCGTAATGCCGTGATGCCGTAATGCCGTAATGCCATAGTGCAGAAATACTATAATGCCGTTTGTTAAAATGTTATACTGCATTATGACGATCCCGATCTAGTGGAGAAGTATCCTTCAACAGAACTGGAAGACAAAGCAAAATAGCCTTTTCCTTTAAATAATATCTGTTAAATATTTTTCGAATTTGATTCTGTCGATTTCGTTGATTTAGTACATGTATGACGGTGGTATAATTAATTTTACAAATTAATACGGTTACGCTACATGCCGTATTTTTTGCCGTAATTGCGTTGAGCCGTAAAGCCGTAAAGCCGTAATGCCGTAATGCCGTAATACCTAATGCAGTTTGTTGAAATGCTGTACTGCATCATGTACTTTCCTTTAAATAATATACTATTAATTATTTTTTCGAATCTGATTCTGTTGACTTTGTTGATTTAGTACTATATATGTAACGACTATGAAAAATGGTTTTTGTCATGTCTAGGTTTATTTTGACTTAAACGATTATCGTAATTTATTTTTTTTGGCCAATTAGACCATTCTATAAGTCATTGTTTGAGAATAGCTTTAGCGAGCTAATTGATCAGATATGACATCATTGTCAGATTACAATAACAGTATGTACATGTATAATAATTCTGTAATTGTTCACGTGACATAACTCTAACAAGTCTTTTATGATTTTTAATTGAAGAATTTGTCATAACACTGTAAATGACAAATATGAAAAACAAACAAACAGTTAAGAAGCATGATTAATGACTCATGAAACTTTCTATTTTTCACTTAAGGAATAACAGTTGTTAATTACTAGATAGTTTATATGTTCTTACATAATTAAACTCATTACCATCAGCTTTCGTAATCATCAAACAATATCATAAAGTCAAACTCTTCTTTTCTAATTCTTTTAACATTATCTAGTTCATTGAATGGAATTCATTATCATATGCGAAGACTCTAAGTTGAAAAGATTTCGTGCAATTTCAGTATTCTTATTTATACTTGCCATCTTCTGTTGCTCAACATTATAGATATCTTACTTCATCTTGCCATATTTATTATAATGTGTACATTCAGTATTTAAGTTCCCTTCGTAATCATAAAATATTTTTATTCACCACTGTCATATAGATCTTTTCCACTTTAAATAGAATGTAGATAACTTTTATACTTAACGACTTATTAATGTGAATGGATGCTTGTATGGCAAATAACAACATATTCATCAGTTTCTCGTAGTTGCTTAATTATAACATTATAATATGTTATATAATTACAGTATCGTATTATTACAATATTGTCATTGCGGCATTACGGAATTACGGAATTGTGGCATTACGACATTACGGCATATAATATTTACGGCAATTAGATACTGTGCCGTAATTAATTCTACCATTGGTAAAATGCCGTAACTGTCGTAATTCAGTAATTCTACCATCAACTATATGTGTACCCGTGTACTGTACCCTCCAACGATTTTGAAGGTCAATTTTTGATTTATACCCGGGTATATAAGTGTGGGTGGAGGTTAGGGTGATTAACCAATGGGACTTTTAGATTTCACGATCATCCGAATTTCAGACAATAAATAAACTGTAGTTTATTGTAAAATTGTAGTTTTTAAAATAAACTACAGTTTATTTATATGTATTGTAAATTACGGATCACATCTCTAAGCGTGGGGTATCACTTCTTATATCCGACATTTAATAGTAAAATATATTAAAAAAACCGAACCAGATAAATATCCCGATATGATTAGGCTTAATTTTTATTATATAACATATAAATTGAAAATTTATTTCGCTTGTAATTACTATTTTAAAAACGCTATTTCTGTGGTACATGCATATGATTTACATAAAACGTGACCTACATATGTAACAGTACACCACACCCTCAGTCTAGAACCTTAAACTTACCATTATACTTCGATTTTTGGTAAGGTAAAAATTCATGACACCTAAATTGGGCTAATTTAATTCGGAGATGATTATCAATAATTGCTATCTCAACTATTTATAACAATTCCGAAATCGGTTTCAAAAAGATGTGGGCCATAATTTCCACATATAGGATGCAATCGAGTTCATTCAAATTCCTGATTTATCATAGTATTCGGATCCGTAGGGGATCGTTTAAAGATCTTACATGCTTAAGTAATGATAGAGTGGCAGCAAGTTACTGAAATCTTAAACGATCCCATGCAGATCCAATTCGATTCCATTAAGATATATATTATGGAGGAGGCCCATCGCCATCGCACAACTTATTGAAAATTTTACCAAATATAATGTTTTAACAAACGAAATTTAGTTAAAATTTGACTAGAGTGATATCGATTTTCTTGAAATTCTAGAAATTTGTCGATAATTAGGGGGATATGAAAATCATATGATTTTTACTATGTCCCCCCATTTTAAGACCCAAAAGATTAAATTAGGGAGGTCTGGCTTTAATTTCCATTATCAGTTAATAAATATTATTAAAAGTTTAATTATAAAGAGAAAAAAAGATTTACGTACGTATTCCTGGCGCATTTGTGCTATTTTGAACTTAATTTGTGATGTAATTACAGCAAATGATTGCTACCTCTATATAGTATTCTAAAATGCACATTACGGTTATCTGCGTATTGATATCTGAAATGTTTTTAAATTGTTATATATTTAAACCCCATGAAAAAAAAAAATTGGAATAAATAAACGAGATCATAAGAAACGATGGGTTAGTAAATAATTATGTCAGGTCGAGTTTGAATAATTAAAAGAATGTATAACCGTAAAATATAATATACAATTAATTCATTAATTCATTATTTTTTTTATTTTCTTCATCCAATTATCACTGATATTTCCATGGCTAATACTAAAGTTAATGAGACAGATAATCAAATTGAGGTCGTAGACGATGTAGCAGTTAGTTCAAATGCTAACAAACCTGTCAATCCATGGAAACTTATGAGATCATTAGAGAGGTATCAAGTACTGACCTTCATCGCGGCGTTTCTTGGATGGACCTTAGATGCCTTCGATTTCTTCACTGTCTCGTTTGCTTTACCTTAGTGCGTCAAATTTAACTTTTAAAAATTTCAATCTTTTATATGAAAAAGTTTTTAATTATTATTATTATTATTATTAGTATTGCTGAAGATTTTAATATGAAACCATCTGATATTGCTGCAAGGTAATTCAATGTTAATTATATTAAATATAATTATTTTCATTATTTATTTATTAATTGTTCGCGTTTCAATTTCGTAAAAGTATTACAGTAACATTATTCCTACGTCCTGTTGGTGCTTTAATTTTTGGTATATTGGCTGATAAATATGGCAGAAAATATCCGTTAATGGTCGATATCATCTTGTATAGTGCAGTAGAATTAGCTTCCGGTTTTGCTCCAAATTTCCAAGTTTTTGTAGCATTAAGAGCTATTTTTGGCATTGCTATGGGTGGTGAGTGGGGCTTAGGTGCAGCCTTAGCAATGGAAGCTTTACCACCTGAAGCTCGTGGGTAGGCAATTATCTTTATTAAAATATATAATGTATATAGATATATATAGATATATATATATTTTTTATATTGTCAATTTCATTTCTTTTAGTTTGTTCTCTGGAATTTTACAACAAGGTTATCCAACCGGTTACATAATTGCTGCAATATTTTACTATGCTGTAATTTCGACTCTTGGTTGGCGTGCAATGTTCTGGATTGGTTCTTTTCCCGCTCTTGTTGTCGTTTTCATGCGTTTTTTTGTTCCTGAATCCAAAGCATGGGAAAAAACTCGTGAAACTCGGTCAACCGACCATAATATGTTCCATGATGTAAAAAAGGTTTGTTATTTTTTATTTTATCGTTTATTATTATTATTATATTATATTTTTTATAGTATCGCTAATAGATATAATTTTAGGTTTTTAAAGAGTATTGGCTGAGAATCATTCATACTATCCTGTTAATGGCAGGCTTTGGTTTCACAAGCCACGGTACTATTCATAATTACATTTAACTTTACTTTTTCATTATTAGGTAACGCAAAGTTAATTTTTCGTTTTGCATAAACCGCCTGACCCAAAAAAAAATTTATTTTTTAAAAAATTCCAAATGCCGTGTCGTCCGATGGTAACCTTAATTTTCCGTAATTGCCCGATAGATCCGAAAAATTAACTTTGCGTAGGAACACCATGTTATGCAAAACGAAAAATTGCCTTTATTTATTTATTTCTTTATTTATTTCATCAATAGGCACACAGGATCTTTTCCCCACGTTTCTTAAGACACAACTATCCTTTTCTCCAGGTATAATATTTTCAAATATACTTACGAGACTTTTATTTTCGAATATTTTTTTTTTTGAATGAATGTCACTAAAATTAGTATATTTCATTGTTTTTAGAGGAGATTACGGTAACGACTATTATAGCCAACATTGGTTCTATTATAGGCGGTACAACATGCGGATATTTGTCTCAATATCTGGGTCGTAGGAAAATGGTTGTCGCATCGATGATATTAGCTGGTGCTTTTTTACCTTTAATAGCTATTCCTATTAATAAACCACTTGTGACTTTTGGTTCATTTGTTGTTTATTTCTTCGTTCAGGTAAATAATTTATTTCTGATTTATAAAATTTAGTTAAATTTTAAGATTAATTCTTCAATTAGGGTGCGTTTGGTGTTGTACCTGCCCATTTGAATGAGCTATCACCACCAGCTTATCGTGGAACATTCCCAGGATTAACTTATCAATTGGGTACCCTGATCGCTTCTTCTTCTGCTCAAGTTGAAGCAAAATTGGGTGAAGTATTTCCTAAAAATGGTTTACCCAATTATGGACTGACTATAGCGATTATGTCAGCATGTGCAATGGTTGTTGTAATTGTGTTTATGTCCACTGGAGGAGAAAAGAAACATGTTAATTTCATGGAAGAATCAGAAATTAGTCTTGAAGATAACAGAGAAGTCGTTGAAACTAAAAATGCTCAGTAATATAGTGTGGATAATCTGTGATAAATGTTTATATATATTTTTCAATGTAAATTGTATATGTATATTATAGGTTTAATTAATTATTCATTTCAATCTAAGAATGTACACATGTTTATAATCATGTTATAAAAATAGCATTTGTTAATCACAAACTCTTTTCACCTTAAAATGTGCGTACAATTTCAAAAAAAAAATAAAAAATTCGATTGTAATGACTCGCTAAAAAATAAGGTTTAAAACCGGTACAGACAGAATCTGTCTTATTACTCCCTCATTATATCGTCCAGATATTCAAAAGTTTTTTGAATCACCTTTCCAGAGCTAGCAGTGTGTATAAATTTTATTTTCTGTATATAAATGAATTTCTATCATCAGGAAATTTTTTAGATAAATAATTAGGGAGCGGAATGGGCCGGATTGGGCCGGCCCACTAAAAAAAATCCCATAAAGTACGGGCCAGCATAACAGAAGTTCGTTTTGATTGGTTGTTAAGATACCCCGGAAAAAATGTCGATCATGCTCCGGATAGAGTACCGGACAAAAATTTTATAACTCTCGAACTTTTAAAAAATTTGTCAATACACTCTAAAGACATATTATAAATTTACAATATACTAATTCAGTTTTGTATTAACAACTTTAATTTGAATTTTACAAGGGTTTTGTTATTTTTTTCACAATGAATACATATAAACGTCTACTAAATAACGCGTACGCGACCATTCCTAACACTACTATTACTATCACTTATTGTGTTATAAACGTCATATTCACAAACTATACTTGTACTAAATAAATTATATAATCAAAAATATTAAAATACGGTTTAGAATAATAGTTCAAAATTATACTTTTCGTAAAAAAACACAAACAAACTAGTTGAAACAGAGTCTTTCAATTTCAACTCACCAGGTGTTTAGTAGACCGCCGAACCACCTTCCGACCTTTCAAAATATTCACCTCTCATCTAGTTTTTGGAACTATTGCATCTTATTGCATCTCAGGTTAAAAAACAATAAGTTTGAAGGTAAACTACCAACGACTAAAGTTGGTTTTTACGTTTTGTATTACAAAAAAAAAGTTTCATATGACACGACGATTTTTACTATTAAAAGAGGTCGGCTAAAGCGGAGTGAAATTTGGTTAGGGTTAGGGTTACCTTTTTGATGCAATTATTGTTAGAAGGTTATATAGGTATCAATAATGTAATTTATGCAGTGTGTAGATCATATATTGAATTAACTCCGCTTTAGTCGACCTCTACTGTATTAAAAGTACTTTAAAAATTACAATTGACTATATAAAAAAAAGATCGTCACCAATCATATTTATCCTAATAACAGCCAATCAAAACAAACTTCCGCTATGCTGTACGGGCCGGGCCGGGTTTTAATTTTAAATTAGGCCCGGCACAAGCCCGGCCCGTAAAATCCATGATCATATGATTCTGACCCAACTTAATATACTGTATGTTGATATTGTATTCTTGCTGCATCATAAGCTTCAACAACTATACTAACAGCTATTGTACATATAGTAGTACATCCGTATATGCTACCGCTACATCTATCACTGAGCTTGGGCTATTTCTGAAACTTGATTTTTCAAGAGAACAATGCAAGGATTTATTCTAATCGAATATTTAAAATATGTATTCAAAATTTAATTTAAATTAATTCAAAATTTTTTTAATTAAATATAACATCATTTGAAATCAGGTGCGTACGTTTATTGCATAATTGCTTACTTTATTTTCAAAAGAGGAATTATTCAACTTTTTTTTTTTATTCATTTAAAATTTACTTGGTCACATGTCAATTCAAATATTTAAAATTAAAATACACATATTCAAGTTCGATGTTTTAAATATAAGACAATAAAAATTGCGAGGACGATAATAATAATTATTAATAATCACGTTAATATTTGCATTGACCTTTTTCATTGATATTTATAAAGATAATTCTTTATTGTTACATGCTTCGTTTTTTTTTTTTTATTCATTATATTCGAATAGATCTTTATCGCCTTTTATTACATATTTTCAACACTTTATTGATTTGCAAGGATATGGCTTCGTGACTCGTGAAATCCGTTATAATAAAATATACCAAAAAATTCCGATTTTCAGTGTAACTCGAAATTCAAGTTAAGGTTCTTTGTATTGGCGTAACAGAACTAAACAAGATAGGAATAACTTGGGATGCAAGTCGAAAATTTTACGAAATAATCTGTGCTACCCACCATGCTGAGCATGGCGATCATGAAAAAACCTGGAAAAAGGTTATTTATGTTTTTTTTTTTTTAAAAAAAAAAAAATTGTGGTAATTATTTTCTTGTTAGATTTGTGTTAGACAAGACACCCAATCAGATTCCTGCCGTTGCCGAAAAACAAATGCGGGTGTTTCTACGTGGGGAATGCAAAAATTATTAAAATATATATGAATATTCGAATGTATTCTTTTTTAATGTATGAAAATTAGCTAGCATTTAATATTTAGGCGAGCATATATCTTTTTTTTTAATTTTTTAATTTTATTATTATTATTATTATTATTATTATTATATTATTATTATTATTATTATTATTATTATTATTATTATTATTATTATTATTATTATTATTTCTAAATTTTTTCATTTTTTTCACATGCTTTTTTTTAATAATTGTTAAATAACGCAATTTGAATCTTAAGGCGATCTGTTAATAATGATAAAAAAGTAGTTTATGTATTCTTGTTCCGCGTTATTTCTGAATTTATGTCGATTTTGAATTGTCATTTTAGATTCAGTATCCATTTCAATTTTATTTTGATACATTAATTCGATTTTATTGAGTTTTTTATTTAATATTTATTTAATGGTATCAGGTTCACTCGGTTTCGACCAACTCACCAATAATTACTTCACAGAAAATTTAATTCGCAGAGAATTAATTCCAGGTAAGGCTATTTTGCAATCACAGACAAGTCCATTTCATAAAATGTTATTTCACCAAAAGCTAATTTCGCAGGCAAAATAATTCTAGTCATTGTCGTTAGAGTTAAATTTAGGTTTAAAGTTGGTGCAATTTATAAAAAAATTGTCAGTACAATATATTGAATTAATCATCTGTAAGATAACCTTGTCTGTAAAATAATTATCTACGAACTAAGTTTTCAACAAGTGTTTGTCGGTGAAATAATACGGATGTAGGTTCATTTATTTATTATGTGTCGATTGATTTATTTTTATTTCAAAACAATCAACAATATAATTTATTCCACAAGAATAATGAGGTTTTAACCCCTTCGAAAATTAATTTACTACAATATTAATTATATTATATAGTTAATGGAGGCAGGTGAAAGATCCAAAGGATCACAGGGCGATCGTTTTTACATGACAATTAAAAAAGCATGTGCTAACCTGGAATACGAAGGGGCTCAGGTTGCGAGCGCATTAAATTCAAAGCCAGATGCACTATTATTGGATGCGAAACATCTAGTAACGGGATTTTTCTTTTTCTTTATAACAAATGGATCATTTGAGCTTAATCGAGTCTAAATAGCAATTATACGATCTACATTTATCATATTAAAAAGAAAACAAAATAATGTAAATAATATATTCTATTTCAAAAAATTTAATTTTAAAATGTATAACGTTCTTGGTTTTAGCGCGCAGCTACCCTAATATTAACTATCAGGTTGCCGGGTATTTTGGTTTTTTTTATCAGGCCCAAACCCAGCCCGATATTTTTGGTGGGTCTGCGACCGGCCCAAATTGTAACTGGCTCAAAAATAAGGCCCGAACTGAGCCCAAACCTGGCCCGGCCCACAAATTTCCGAGTTTAGCCCAGCCCATTCCGAACCCTATAAAGAATTGATTATCATCGATAAATTTAATCTATAACAATCGATCATCATTAACGTTAAGTATTAACAAATTATTTATTGATATATACGAGTGCTGCCAAGAGAAATCCCGTAAATCTTATAAGATTTGCGGGTTTTGGCGGCACTCATATATGTCTATATATGGAGGTGAGTCAATAGAAACGCGCCATATCTTTTTTAGTAATTTTTTAAACAAGTATAATTTAGCAAAAATTTAATCAAATTTGGTAAAATTTTTTTTTTAAATAAATTTAATGTTTTTAGATCAATTTTGGTTACTGTATATCATTTCTGTTTAAAGTTTTAAAAAAGTCTATATAAAAAAATATAGTGCATTTCTACTAACTCTATAGTTATTTATATTATGTCAGTGTTGGCATTTGGACTATATCCAATAAAAATTTTATTTGGAAATAAAGTTCATGTTCATATTTTTCTTTGTTGAAATTTTCAGAATATTTTTGGTTCACCTGAGTTTGAGCCTTAATTTTGTTGGAATATTTCAGAGCTGTAACTTAAGTATTTGACTTGGACTCATAGGCTGATATTCATCTGATTGGCTGCTCAATTCAATTAATATTCAATTGCCCAGGTAACTAATTTATATGCTTTAAAGTACTTTTTAGAAATTCAATGTTATACAAACAAAAAAATTTTTAATTATATATAGCTTCAAAAAGATATTAACAACTACTGTGCAAAATAATCAAGAGAAATCAACTTTCTCAGTGAGTTTTATTAGAAGTGAAAAATATGCCTCCAACTACTACTTTTATTGGTCCATGTGTTATTACAATTTGTCAGAGAAAGTTGACCCAGTAGAAAGGGTAACTAAGAACTTTTCTCCAAAGCCCAAGCTAATAGTACTTTGCCAAATTATGTTTGTTTAGATGATACGGTCTGTTCAGCCTTGTTATAACAGAATTATAGTAAACTGTTTACTTGAATTCAAGCAACATTCTTAAGTTATTATAAAAGTGAATAATTTTGAAAAAGTAGAGGATATTGTAAGCAAAATTGCTAACTCCACTTTATTATTTTCTCAAGCAATAGCAGTACTAACAAAATTTTATATACTCATAAAAAAAAGAACAACCTGTAACATATGAATTTGAAGAATTTACAGAAATCATAAAGAAAAAGAATGTAAAATTAAAGCCTTTTTTTAAGAAATTGTATTTCTTATTTAAACTATCAAAAAAAGTAAAGATTCACAGAAATAGATCAAAAGGCAGCTTTTATTTGTTTGCTACTTTCTCTGTAAAATTCATAACAAGTTTGTAAATTATGTAAAAAAAAGATATTACAATGTATTTGGATTCTACTAGTTTTTTTAATGCTTCTATAAATACCTTTACTAATTTAGATGTTACTACAATATTTTGTACAATCCAGCAGTATAAGACAGCTATATCTAAAGAGCATGAGAAAGCTATCAATTCTGCACTTGCTAAGTATAAAGAGAATGCTATAGCATTAAACATTGATGATTACTATAGCTTCATACAGAGTGGATACCAAACACAACTACTATATTAACTGCTACACATCTGGCAATGATTCTAATAAATCCAATTATAATACAATATGCAATTCTGAAATTAAATCTTTATAACCCTGTTCTAGTTAATGTGAAATTAATTAAAAATAAGTATAAAAATAAGTTTATAAGATCTTATAGCCTTTTATACAATTGATATTGGAGGTTTCATATTGTTGATAATGGTACAAAATTAGAAGAACTAACCTATATAGCTATAATATTGGGCTAAGAAAAAGATAAAATACTCATTCAATGAAGAATATTATTCTTATTAATTTGTAGCAAAACAATCTTTATGATTTGAATAGATATATTAAAGCTATTAATGCAGTTATAAATATAAATTTTTTATCTATATAGCAATATATTCAAAAAGAGAATATAATTCCTATTGTTGCTAATTGGCCCAGACAAATTTATCTTTAAACTGCAATTTCATATTTTATTTGTCATCAAAATTTATTAGGTATTTTTAATATAGAATTATTTTTCTTTCTATTATAGGTTCTCTTTATATTTTTCTAAATAACCAAAAATTGGTATTCTTTAAAATTGACCTTTTTTGCAGCTATATACAGGTATATTTTTGAAAACAAAAACCTTTTGCACAAACCCTAAGCTATAGCATATAAATTTTCTTTTAGAAATTTTTCAAAGCACTTGGCAAACAATTGTAGCAAATAGAAATTAGTTAGTAAAAAAGAGTTAAATTTTTTTAAGTAAAAGTTTTCTTGACTTCAATCTTAAATATTTTAACAACTATTTTAATAAATTGAATAAAATTTTTTTTATTTTAATTATATATATTTCAAGATTAAAATAAAAAAATTTTTAGCAAATTTGATTAAATAGTTGTTAAGATATTTTTTTATTTTAATTCTATATATTTTAAGATTAAAATAAAAAAATTTTTAGCAAATTTGATTAAATAGTTGTTAAGATATTTTAATTTAAAATTAAAAACATTTACTAAAAAATATTTGCCTCCTTTTTACTGACTTACTACCAAATATCAAGGCTAAGTTTGATTTTTTGCGCAAAGTTGCTGAGTATCTTGCACTTAAAAATCTACTTGATAATACAATTCCTTGGTTTTAGATATCTATGCTGTGTTTTCCTGAATCTAGTAATTTTGATACTTACTTGTGTTTTTCTGAATCTAGTAATTTTGATACTTACTTGTGTTTTCCTGAATCTAGTAATTTATAGTAATTTTGATACTTACTTAAAATCTTGGTTTCATATTTGAACAGTTTTTTTAAAATTTAGTTGCAAGAATTATACAAAAGCACTTTTAATGTTTCTTTCTAATACCTTCTACTGGAAGTAAAATAATTACCTGATTTTGAAAATTATAAGAGCCAAACTTCCAAAATTTTCAGATTCAACGATAGAAATATTTTATAGTTTTCTATACAAAAGTATACAAAAGTGTACAGAAGGACAAGAAATAATTATAGATGCTGTATTAACCATTTGCATTTGGATGATAATGGATTTTAGAAAAACTTTGTATACACATCAACATGGGTAGCTTATGAGTATTTGCATATAATAATACTATAGTGCAAATTACAAAAAGCTAAAAATTTTTTAAACTTTTATAATTTTTTAAAATAAAATAAGTTTTTGTATATTTAATAGCTTTTTAATTAAACTATCAAATCCACAAAAAAATCTTTAGTATCTTTTATTTTAAGAAGATTTTATCAATTTAAGATTATATATAATTTAAAGATTGGTGTTTATATATAAAAAAAACATAATAAAATTTAAATTTATATTAAATTTTTCTGCATTTTTATTGGTTAAACATGTTATATTGCAGTTAAAAAATTGGTGCCTATATACAGTATAAAATTTGTTGGCTTTAGATAATCTCCACCATATATTAACCAACAAATGTGCTTGCTTTCTTTTGTAGTGTTTTTCAAAAATTTTATTTATCTATTTTATAATAAATTGCTACTAAATTGCTATTAACATTTTTATTACTGGTTATAGTGAATCCATCATCAACCAAAAAGCAAAAAGTTGATAATGTTACTATTTTATTTCATAGTACAAATGCTAGAAGCACAATTATCTCAACTTTCTTTGGGTTTTAATACTTTATACAAACCCAATCTGTTTCATAATTTTAATGCAACTAATCTCTATTTATTAATACTGATTTAATTATCCTAACCTGTGATCATAGTTATTATAAATCTTGTTATACTAATAATAAATTTATATGCATATATTACCTTTTGTTTTTAAAAGATTGCATTAATAAACATTGTTTAGTTTTGTTGAAAAGATTGTGATTTCTTGAAGAAAAAAAAGAAAATGCAAGAAATTATGTGTGATAATAATGATAAATTTGAGAATATAAAATATAAAACATTTGAATTGGAAAAAGCATTGTATAAATTTTAACAACAATAGGTATAATTTTACTATTAGTTTGTGATTTTACAATTTTATTAATTTTTCATATTGAATATTTTTTTACAATAAATAAATACTGTATCTTATATTTAATTTTATTTCAGTTCTATTTCTATAAATAAAATATTTTATATTATATTCTGAACATCTCTCATATAGGTCATAACTGGATTTTGGCCAATTTTAACCTAATAACAAAACTATATTTACTTAAATAACTTTTAATTCAGTAATTAGGATTGAATGAACTTTTTTGTTAGATGCACCTTACTGAGAGCTTCATTTTAAAAAAAGTTTATTCAAATTGGACCACTGGATGCCAAGATAATTTGCAAAAAACTATTTTTTACTTCCTAAATTTCAGGAGTTTTTGCTAAAACACATAAAGTATGACCCTGTACTAGATGTCTGGGGCCTAGTGCTATTTGCAGTGCTATTTGCATACATCTTGACTGATGTATATATACAATTAGCAACTAGAAAATTTGAAAATTTTTCTGTTTACTATAAAAAATAGAAATTATTTAATTAAATTAAATATACAGGTACTTTAAAAATTATGTGATTTGATTGGTTAATTGTCACGGGCGATCATGGGTAGATCAACCAAAATTAACCAATCAAACAAATATCATCATATGAGACTTGGACTAAATGCCTTATGTCAAATAAAAAAATATGGACAATATAAACATGCCCAATGTTCAGAAATCAATATACAATCAACTCTCTCTAAGTGCAAGTCAATGGGCCAGCAAAACATCTTGTATTTAGAGAGAACTTGCGATTAAATTAATATATAATTAATTTTTTCTAAATGCAAGTTTATAAGTTAAAAAAATATCTTGCACTTAGAAAAATCTTTTAATTAAAATAAAATAATTTAATTGGTTAATAAAATATCTTGCAATTAGGGAAATAAATGTTGGCTAAAAAAAACTTGCACTTAAAGAATAAAGAACTTGCACTTATTTTATAAGTCCCAACTTGGGCCAAGTTTATTATATTGCAGTTGACCGTATATAGATAGAAATCGATGTCTATACTTGGACATTAAAATACAATACTCAGTGACGTCATGTCCAATGGCTCGATATAAAAATTGGACGTTGGAACGTTTAGATTTGGAATTGACATAAGTCCAACGTCCAATTGGACATTGGACATCACATGACGCAAACCACATGTGATTGGTCAATATCCGTGTTACATTCAATAGACCTATTTAATTTAAACCATCAAATTTATGTACGTACGTATTAGAGCAAATCACGGTTGAATGTTTGGCTTGGATGTCAAATCCAGAGATGTCCAGGAGTACGATTTTGTCCAATGTGCAGCGCTGAATATACTAAATACTCGTCTATCATTCCAAATCACACAATGTTAGTAATATATATCAAATAAATAGTGCACGTTAAATTTTATCCAACGTTCGAATGAATTTTATTCATTAGGAGAGCTGGGGCATAGTTTATGCCATTTATTGTTGATCATTTAATACAGGCGTTGTCTGCAATTTCATGCAAACGCTAGTCTGAGACCTGCATATTTTGGTTTTTTATTAATATTCAACTATGCCTTTATTACGATCACATTATTTATTCCCTAAATCGATCAAAGATATGAATGTTAATATAGTATTTTTGCTGTTCAGTACCTTATGTTCATAATTACCATTCTATTGTAGCTGGTGGTTTGCTTGAAACATCATAAACAACTCTGTTTACCCCTGTTATTTTTATATTTAAAAGAATTTGTTAATGATGCTTAATAAGTAATAAAGATGGGCCCCGAAACCAAACTTTCCTAAACCCTTTAAGTTTATGCTATAGTATTAACTAGTTTTGAATATGATATTTCTTATCTAAATTCAACCCCTAAACCCTAAGCTAAAACTCAAATCCCAGAATCCCAAATAGATACGAAATCCCAAACTGATACAAAATACCAAACTGATGCCGAAAACCAAATTAAATTATAGCTGCTTTTATAAATTCTGGAACAGTTGAAAATTTTTGATGACTGAATCAATAAGCTACTGAGTCAGAATAAACAAGTTACTAACGTCGGTTGATATCAAAACTTATCGATTCAGTATCATAAGAACAGATGTTATAATGTATAAAATTTTATATACGCTAACTCACATAATATGTATCTTAGTATTTTGCTATTGGTTTAAAGTTTGAGATTTCAGTATTATTTTGGAATTTTGTATTCAGTTTGGGGTTTTGGTATCAGTTTGGGATTTCGGAACCAGCTTACGGCTTTGCAACTTATAACCGAAACCCGAAACCTTTCGGCCCAAGGAAATAGGCTTCAGAACACAACTCTAATAAGTAACTTATAACTAACTACAAAATTAATACCTTTTACTTCATTTATAATCCTATTGCTGATGCGTTTCAGAACATCATAAGGAAAAGGGAACCTATTTAGGTTAATAATCAAAAGTCTTTAGTTTTTATCTTAAAATTTAAAAAAGGATATAAGGGAAATAGAGGTATTATGGCGAAGTTAACAATATTTTGATCGTATCATATAATCTATTGGCTGGTGTCAAATAATTTTAGTATTATTTGATTCATCTCCCTAAGCTGAATCAATTGATACCAAAACCATTCGATTCCGATCACTAAATCTAAAGTTAAAAAATAAATGGATTTTTTACATTAGGAGGTATTGTGACCCTATGGTCAAAATCTAGCAATTTTCATGCCATTCGATTCTTCTCGATGAAAAGAACCTAATTATATAAAAATTGGTTGATTCTGGTCATGGGATTATGCTTTATCAACACAATACTCTTTTACTATAGTATTCTATATATCTAAATGGTTTAATCATGAATATCTCATAACCCAGTGATCGAAATTGGGTGGTTCTTATACCAATCGACTCCTCTCGTCGAGAGGAATCGATTGATATAAAAACCGCTCAATTTGGACCACCGAGTCACAAAGCTGATTACCGTATGTGTTAATGAATATAAAAAAATGCATTAACTTCAATATATTGTGACTTTGCGGTCTGGATCGAATAAAATTTATACCATTCAATTCCTCACAATGAGAGGATTCGAATGCTATAAATTTCATTCAATTCCGGTCACAGGATCACAAGATATCACGATTCGCTACAATACCTAATTTACATAATACCACTATCTCCCTTATTATATAACCAGAAAATAGTTACCAATCTGCTGTCATGAAATCAGTCGTCTCTACGGCTCTTAATGCGATAACCTGTTCGTATGTCCTTTTATCACCCATCACCCCCACTGCCTTTACTGGTAACAAAGCAGCATAAGCTTGTGAAATCTTCCGATAGAGACCTGCTTTTTTTATTTCTTCAATGTATATATGATCAGCTGCACGAACAATGGCAACTTGGCTTGGCGTTACTTCTCCTAATATACGAATTGCAATTCCCGGTCCAGGAAAAGGATGACGCCAGACTAAATCTTCATCTATACTTAAAATTTTACCAAGCTCACGAACTTCATCTGGAAAATATTTTTTTAAAGAATGATTGCATTTTTATACTGAGACTTAACAAAAAAAAAAAAAATAAACTAAGAAAAACCTTTGAATAACTCTCTTAAAGGTTCTATAAGTTTTAATTTCATATTTTTTGTTAATCCACCTACATTCTATTAGTTGAGGAATCATTAGAAACATAATCTTGAAGAAATAATAGAATGCGTATAATTTTAAAATAAATACATGATGAGTCTTAATCGTAGCGCTTGGACCTTTAAATGAAATGCTTTCTATAACATCTGGATAAAGTGTGCCTTGAAGAAGGTACTCGATATTTCCATGTCCACTTTCTTTAGTCTCTAGATCAATTTTTGCAGCCTCAGATTCAAATACTTCAATAAATGTATTGCCGATTATCTTTCGTTTTTTTTCTGGATCAGTCACCCCTTTGAGACGATCTAAAAATTTATCAGAAGCATCTACAACTTTGAGATTAATACCAAGATGATCACCAAGCAGTTTCTTGACAGTTTGACATTCATTAAGTCTCATTACACCATTGTCAACAAGTACTGCATGAAATCTACAATTATAGTTAGACAAATCTTGATATCTATACTTTTTATTTGATTGGTGCGAACAATACCTGTCTCCTATGGCCTCTTTCATCAGTTTAGCTGCCACAGTACTATCTACACCGCCACTAACTGCACCAACAACCTGCCCATTTGGTCCAACTATTTGACGAATCCTTCCAATTTCTTTATCAATGAATGATTCCTATTCAAAACATAATGTGGAATTTTGATTTTACTAATATGTAATTAATTCGGGTATAGCTCATAGAAAAACAGACCATCGTCCAATTTGTCTGACATTCACAAACACTAGCAACAAAATTTTTTAAGATATCCTTTCCACGAGGTGTATGAGTAACTTCTGGATGAAATTGTATTCCAAACAAGTATTTTTCTTCGTTAATGATAGCAGCAAATGGAGAAGTTTGGGTGCAACCAATGACCTTAAAACCATCGGGCGCTCTATCAAGCTGGTCCCCGTGGCTCATCCAAACCTATCAACAATGTTAAATATCAACAATAATAAGAATTATTTGCTCGTAACGATCACACGCAAGGCCCCACCTGAATATCACCTTCAAGACCATCGAACAATTTATTTGCAAATGGATGATTTTGATGTTTAATGATATTTAACATCGCGTGACCGTACTCTCTGTGATTACAAGGTGCAATTGAACCACCGAAATTCCACGAAATTTCCTAAAGATTGAATATATATTGATTTATAGTCAATTTGATTAGTTGCTGAACGTATGAACATTAATGATTCCTTACTTGAAGCCCGTAACAAATGCCTAATACTGGTACTCCAAGGTTAAAGACCATTGGGTCAACGTGTGGTGCATCTTTATCATACACAGAATATGGGCTCCCTGAAAGAATTATTCCTATTTCATCAAAAAGGATAAACTCGCTAAATTTAATCTTGATTTGTTAAATATTTACATTAAAATTATATTTAACCTTTTGGATTAAGATTTAACTCGTTTATCTTTTGAGTGCAAGGTAACATTTCACAATAAACGCCAAATTCGCGTACTCGACGAGCAATCAAATGAGAATATTGTGAACCAAAATCGAGAATTAAAATAGTATCATATAGAGAATGAACTTGCGTGACTTGTTCTTGGTCCATTTTATTTAGTAGCAACTTTATTCTACCGTCTAATGTAACAGATCGCAAAAACAGAGATAAAACCTGCGCATCTATAGATCTGAGTGACATCGCATGGTCACGCGCATCATGCAGTCAAAACTTTCGCATGATTGGTTAATTTCTATTTATTATCGTCATAAATCGCCAGATACAAGACCCCCTGTGATAGTAGACCCACCACGTAGTATACCCGATTTACGTACGTATTATAACACGTGAACGGACAGCAGACAGTTCAGACTTAACATTCATTTTTGTCAAAACAGATAGATGATCGTCGAAGAATGTTGTAAAAGAATCTGATAATTCATTACACTAATAGCAATTTTACAATTGTAAAAACTTTATTTTAAAAAGTTTTTAGTAATAAGTTACACGTCCTCTTAAAAACCTCACATAATTAATAAAATTATTCTATCGTATATGTTAAATAACTTCTATTGTATTAAATATCTTTCAAGAAATATCATAATTTTAAAAAAAATCTATAAAAGTTTGTTTTTAAAACAGAAAAACAACGTTACTTTGTGAATTGAACATTACGATATACTTTTATAGTCAGCAAATATGGGGACATTTAAAGCGGAGCAGATTCTTATTCAACTCTCTCTAAGTGCAATTCATTGCTTTAACTACATGCATTTAGAGAAGAATTAAGAAAATTGCATTTATAGAGACAAAACATAAGTTATGACAAACATATACTTGGGCCCGAAGCTGAAGTTGCATTTAGAGAGAAGTTGCACTTAGAGGGGATTTTGAGAGAGTTGATTGTGTATTTTATCGAATTAACTTTAGGGTTAGGGTCATATTAGATTAAATTTAGGTAGATTTTAAATAGTTATATAAGCAAAATTGTTTATCCAAGGTAGATTTAGACTGCCATTTTTTTGTATTTTTTAGGTTTTTCACTTTTCTTTCTTGTTTTGCTTTACCAAAAATCTATAATTTGGTTGGTTGAATGTCACACGATTCAGCTCCATCAATCAATTCTGCAAAAATTTGATTGGCTGTTGATTTTACTTTTTTAACATTTTTTAATTTTCTAGTCACAGGTTGAAGTTTTTAGGATAGAGATATTTATTAGATGATTTTTTAGAGAAAGAGGAGGTCTGAAGAAGATCAGATACTATTATATATTTAAATTTGATTGGTTTAATTTTGTATCAGTAGAAGAAAGGAAGTAGGTATCTTAAGAAGTAAAAATCATATAATATAGAGCTTGGACCCGGATATCCAGATACCCATTTTACTATAACTGTTTTATAAAAAGCTGTATCCAGATTAGGGAATTGACTCGACAAAAAAATTGTTGATCGATGATTGACCCCAAAAAAATTTTTTTAATCGATCAAAAATCAAGGATGCATGCTTGATCGAGTATGATCGATCAAGCATGTAATTTATGAGCTCGAATAGATATAATCGATCAATCATTAAGTCAATCATTGATCGATAATTAAAAGTTATTGTCACGTAAGTGGATAATAACTCCCAGGGTTCTTATCATTTTATACTATTTTTTTTTTAAATTAAAATTATTTCATTTTCATTAAACGTAATACTTCATTCATTTGTTACCTTTTTTAATTTAACAATGTAATTAATAATAGAATTTCTAATATTAACCAGAGGGAAATTTCCCATTACACTTTAAGTAGTTTATTTAAAATATTTAAAAGTCGCTGCATGACAAATTCCCAAAATGTCATTACGCGACGAATATAATCAGTCTAACAATAACCATCGCATAAATAACTGCCATTATAAAACCTACCTAAACCTAACCGTTAACCCTACCTAACCTAACACTAACTGTTCTACGATGAAACCCACCACTTCTTCTCTTGCTTATTCTGACGATGTCATTTTTTAGCATGACAGTGGTATTGTTTCAAACATTTTGTTTGATAATAATTAGTGTAAGAGGCAAGTCGGTGGATTTCTTAGTGTATGTTTGTCTGTGTGCTTTTTTTGGCAATACTATAAGTTAAAGCAAAACGACAAGTAACGGCGCCGGAATATGGCAACTCGAGGTAAAGTGTTTTTTTTATTCAAAATTTTTATGAAATAACAAATACAAACCAATTATTCGAATCGATACCAAGTAACGTAAAAACGAAATACTCAAAATACACCATGAATCAGGAAAAACAATACTCACAATACACCATAAATTAGCGATACTACAAACGACGTAAACAACGGCATCAAAGAAAGCATCATTATGTAGGAAAAAAAAATTAGCATACAAGTAGTGCTCCTATGTTCGGTTCGGGTTCGGTCCGGTTCGGATCCGATCCGGGATCGAACCGAACTCGAACTCTAAATTTTGCTAGTTTCAAACTTCGAACCAGACTCAAACTCAGTTAAGAGTTCGGTTCGGTTCGGTCCGAAGTTTGTCAAACTAGTTTGAAGTTCGAATATTTATACTAGTATTTGGATTAGTGTTACGAACCGCAGGGATGGTAAATGACTTGAAATGACCTTGTGACACAAGTGAATAATGACCAGTAACCGGTCATTTAAAAGAGTGAAATGACCTATTGGGTCATTTGAAAATATACTGAAAATAAGGATATCGGTTCACACCACTACAGTTTAGTAATTAGTAACGTACGTGCTATGACCGGCATGTGCCAAGCACGGGCATGGGACCCATGCCCGTGCCTGGCACATGCCGGTCATAGTACGTATATATTACCTGTTACTATTTATTTTTTGGGATTCACAATACATAGGTGAAATTCACCTTCCCGGTTACACAGATCAGTATATATATCCTTTTTTTTTTTTTACGATCTTATATTTTTTTTTTGATATTGTCTTACTAATTTTTTTTATGGCTTCGTCTTCTTTGGAAATCTTGGCGTCGTCGTTTGTTGGTGCCTTATTAATTTGGAGTCGTCGTTTCCGGTATCGTCGTTCCTAGTGGCGTGGTGACTTCGGTTTGTAGCCAACTACTTTTTTTTCAACGTTGATTCTTTTTCTTACT
>QKWP01000093.1:55712-123643 GCA_003550325.1 Gigaspora rosea | reverse complement strand
ACAAAGAAACAAAGAAGAAAAAAAGTGAAAAAACGCAAAAATACAAGAAACAAGTGTCAAAACCTACCTTGGGGCATTAACAAAAAATGTCGGGAAGGCAATTTTACTATAATACTATTCTTAACCCTAACCGCCGCTAACCCTTACCCTAACTTTAATTAAAAAGTCAAAATCATATAACTGCACTCTGCTTTAAACGACCCCTAAAAAAGGAAAGATCTGCAAAAAAACTTCAAAAATAAGCAAAAAATTACTACAAATAGGGAATGTCTAAGGCCATGTCCAGTCATGTGTTTTTGATTTTTAATTAAAGTTAGAGTAAGGGTTAGTTTGGGGTTAGAGTTAGGGCATATTTTATAGTAAAATTGTCCTTCTGACATTTTTTATTAATGCACCAAGATGGGTTTAGACTGTTGTTTCTTGTATTTTTGCGACTTTTGCTTTTTTTTCGCTATTTTTGTCTCTTCGGGCTAATCTGTGTCGATCAAAATAAACAATTCTATTGGCTCTATGTCATGTTATGAACATGGCTTTAGACAACCTCTACAAATAGAAAAGATCTGCATAAAAAACCTCAAAAATAAGCAAACTCATATCTGACCTATCTATGTATATTTCGGGGTCCTAGTTCAAAAATGCATCAAGATAATAATTTTAAAGTTAGAGTGTATGTAAATCATTTTTCATATGATATGCGTGGTCAATTTTTTTTGTATAACAGATTATATAGTAAACACAACTCTAATTGGGTAATTACCTGTTTTAGAAATATTTTTACTACTGGTGTTTAAAACACTACTATTATTTTTGTTATGAGCTGCAGTGTAATGTAAAAATCAGGTAGAATACAATATTTTTTAAAAAATAATTATAATACAAAAATCCAGTTATAAAATCACCTTTGGGGCTCTAACAAAAAAATATTTTATAGAATTTTGGTATAAACTATGCTCCTGCACTATCCCAGGTTTAACCCTAACCCTAATATTAATCAAAATTTATTTTTTGTTTTTATAAAAATTATTTTGATTTACATCTCACATGAATTTTCATATTACTAGTATTGAACACCACAAGTGTGATATATAATTTTTGATTTAAAATACAGATCCATATACTATATAAGAAATAAATATTAAAAATAAATCTTGTTGTATTGGTTAATATAAAATATTTATTAGATAATTTTTATTTTTTAAGACATTTACTTTCTTTCTTTTAATTATACAAAATTAACTAATCAAATTTAAATTTATAATAGTACATGATTTGTTTTTATATATCTTCTTTCTTTAAAAATTATTTGAAAATATCTTTATCTATTATTAAAAATTTTATTGCTTATTTGAAAACTATTATTAATATTAATAATCTATTATATCTTTAAATAGTTATTTTAGTTTCAAAGCTAGTTAATAATACTAATAAAATCTTGTTACTAGTACAGACTTAAAACTCAAAAAAAAAAATAATTAACAAAATATTTTATAGAAATAAAAATTTTTAATAAAATTTATATTTAAATATTTTCTAAAGCAATTACTATTTGTACACTAAGTGTATAAACACAAGTACATATAAAAACTTAAAATTTTGCTTATGAAACTACTCTTTGGGCTCTAACAAAAAAAATTTCTTGTAAAATTTTATTATAAACTATAATCCCTTCCAATCCCAAAGCTAACTTTAATTCTAATCTTAAATCGGGTTTAATTTTGGTCTATAATTTATATATTACGCAGATTTGCAAATCAATTAATTAATACCCGTGTACATACACATAGTGTATAAATAGTTTTTTCTATTTTCTAAAATCTATTTAATAAATAAAGTTATTTAAATATAAATATTTAGATTAAATTTTAAAAAAATTTTTTATTATAAATAGATTAGTATATCTTATATAATATAGTTAGCTCTTTTTAAACTAGTTTTTATTAAATTGAACACTATTTATTTTTCTTTAAACTGAATAAAAAGTTCTAGAACATTTGTAATTTTTATTAATAAGTTCAAATTTGAGATATAATAACTTTTTGAAAACTAAATATTTAAAAATTTTTTTACAATAAAAATTATACAGATAGCTAATTGGAATAAATGGAGTTAATTATACAAGTTACTATAACAAATTAATAATTCTATAAATTGGTTAGTTAATAGTTAGAATAAATAAATTTATTAACAATACTGTATATAAATTTATATAGTCATATTGTATAATACAAATTATATATTAAGTAATTTTAACTCAAATAAAAATAAAATGTTTCTTAAAAATAAGAAAAATATCAGATATTAGCTAAAATCAATTTACTATAAAGCTTATTTTTCTTTCTTAGTTAAAAAATTTAGTTATTCTAATTAGTTATATTATAGATATTAAACTAGTTTGTATAAATTTTTGTATTATATATAGTGTAAATATTTATTTGTTATATTAAATATCGGGATGATGCTGAAATTTTGGGTCTTGATTTAAAAATATAAACTTTACTAAACTCAATCATATTCTTCTATTATAAACAATAAAAAACTCTAACCTAATTCTAAAAAAAAAAAAGCTGAAAAAAAACACCACAAAAAATTTTAAAAATAAGTTAAAATTTGGGAATCATCCAGTTTTAGCATCATCCCTAATATTAAATAATAAACTACTATAATAAAAAAATATACAATAAAGTTATTATATTAATTACTTATTTATTTTATAATATTAGTAAAATTAGCAAAATTAAAATATAAGTGTTGAGATATACTATATAATCTATAATATTTATTATAAAACGCACATATAGTGGTTTTGCACTTATTATATCCTTCTATAAATGTCATAAATTTTATACAGTATATAAAATTTTAACTCTTTTTTTTTTTTTTTTGCTAGGGTTAGTATTTAGAGATAGGATTAAGGTTTTAGAAACGTAGAGCATTTTACTTAGAGCATACTATTAATTAGCTAGTTTTTGAGATAATGTAACAAAGTTGGTAAAACACTATAGGTGCGTTTTAGTAAAAGTTATGTTTTTATTATATTTTTATTAACAAAATATAAACTTTCATTTGTTTTAATAGTATTTATTTATATGTGAAGCAGTACTACTATACATTTAAAAAAAAAACATAGCAAATTTCAAAAATAAGTATATACAATCTCTATTTTTACCGTCACAGACTAGTTGATTCCATTACTATTCTACAAATCCAAAAATGAGTAAATAAAAAAAAAACATGTAAATCATATTTTGAAAGATTTTATCTATCTTTATTTTACTAAAATAAGCTATATAAAAATTTATTTATAAATACTATCGATATCTTTCAAGCCACAAGGATTTTCAAGATAGACAAGGCTTTTTTTGAAGCATCGTCATTAAGAATTAAAAATTATTGTTAAATTGCTAATATTATTTATATAAGTATATATATATTGCTAATATTATTTGATGTTTAATTATATAAGTAAGTATATATATATGTATATATATATATATATATATATATAATGTATATATATAATATTCATTTATCCTTTATTTATTCATTTTATTTATTTATCGATATTAATAATTTTTTATTTGAGTTTATAAAATTATTTATATTTATATACTAATAAAAACAACATTTTTAATCAGATCTTTAACTTGATTAGAATTGATAGCGATTGGCATAATTTTTTTATAGTACGTAGTCATTATACCTAAATTTGTTATTGGATTTATTGGCAAAATTTTGTGAAAGGTAAGAGCACCAAAATTTATTTTATTTTATTTCAAGCACCGTTACACGTAAATAGTCAATAACAATCAAAATTGAAAATAATATGGACCATATTTATTCACTTAAATAGGTATAATACTTATTTTTGCATAGTTTTCAAGTTGGGCTGATTTATATATATATATATGCTTTGCGTCTAAAAATCTTTTTGTATTTTGTACTTATTTAGAAACAAAGTAACCGTCGTTGATTGGCAGCTTATTTTGTATAAATTAACTGCAGGTCTTTTGTTTTGAAAATCTTTACGACCATATGTATAAAATTAGTTTACGTAGCAAAAATTATACGTAACCAAAAATAACTATTTTACCATATTATTTGCACCCGGACTAAAGTTATTGCGAATGTGGCTTTCCGAGATGTATATGAAATTTAACGCAGGTTTAACAATCACAATCTTGTTTCCCTAATACTGTATTATACGTATTGCCTCCACTATATAGAAATATTATTTTGACACATTAAAAGAGGTTTCTCGTTATTATCGTTACGGTTTTCGTTTAAGTGGAGTACATTTTGCATCATTTACCTTATTATATACAGTAAGTATAATCAGCCGATTCATTAAAAAAGGATACACCCAAAAAAGGTTATTCCAGAAAAGGGCATAATAGTTTGTTATACAACCTATGCAGATCACAAAGAGATATATCTTTCATTTTTTCATTCATAAAGAAATATAAATTTCATTGAGTAATTCGCCTACAAAACATTTTTTTTTTTAAATTTGTTAACACGACACCTTTAAAGTGTATCAAGGATTAGCGCAGTAGCAACCGTTGCTCAAAATCCAGATAAAATTTTTTAGTTATGTCAGATATGTCGCATGCACATAATTCTCGTCACGGAAGTCAAACTGGTCCCCAGAGATTAAAAATGGCGCCTGAATGTAGATTAAAAAATCCAGCTGCTTCAAAAAATAAGGATAGATTAAATTCGACCATTTTAGCTACCGCAAACTCATCATGTCAGCCTTGTCTTTCTGATTCAATTGAACCTATTCAAAATGTAAAAATGAAAAAGACTTGCGCTCGTTGTAAAGAAGCCACCAAATGCGTTAAATTGCTCAGTTCTAAAATGAGTAAGCTTGAGGAAATTGTAGGGTCTTTGGCCGAACGGTGTCGTTCAGATTCTATAAATAATAAGGTATCTATTTATTTTTGAATTTATTTATTTTTTTTTAAAAGAAAAAAACGCGTTATTTTCAATTATCTCTAAGCAATGTTCAAATATTCATACTTTTTTTTCTTAGATTCCGGAAATTTTTGTAACTAATAATTTTGGATCTACAAATTCAACATTTGTTTCTTTGGACACTTTTAACTTGTTCACAAATCTCTCCAATTGTAAACTTGAGGAATTACAAAATCTTGTAGTTATTACGACTAGCTACATGATTCCCCCGATGCATAATTCTAACAATTACACTTCATTCTAGTTTACTAGATCTTGAACTATGAGAAATTCACGCGTTTTTTTATTTTTTAAAGACGCGTATTGAAATATTTCCCTATTGCTGTATTGCTGTATTGTTGTAATGTAGTTTAATCAATTGAACAAATTTTGTCTAACCCTCTATGAAAGTTACATTAGTTTAGCTATTTGATTAATAAAAAAAAAAAACAAAAAAAAAAATATATATATATATATATAGTATATGGCATATTTGCGAAATAGGCATTCCCCTAAAATTTTCTTAAATGAACTTATTTACCTACCCATTTACGTACTACCTTTGTAAACCAATATACAGTATGTAACCCCTTTTACATCAAAAATATCAAAAATAATTATGATTGGAATATTCGAACGATCATATAGGTATTTGAAACATCATTATTTGTTATTCCTTTTTATTCCTATGTAAGCAACTGATATGAATTAATAAGTATGTAAAAGTAAGAACAACTAAGAAAAAAAAATATAAACGCAGAATTTTATACGTGGATGAATTGTAACACTATCTATAATGGTAACACTTGATAATTTAGTAATGGATGCATAAAGATGGATAATGTTGAGTAAATCTTGACACTACATTATGACTTGTTACATATTAAATTATTTCTATATAGTTTTCTATCTCTGGCTAATGAGACATATGTGTGTTGTGCGTGCGTACGTACGAACTTGGTACGCCTTAATACGTATGTACTTACGTGCGTACGTAAGTACGTAAGTACGTACAGACAAACGATTGTACTAAAAAAGAAATTTCCATAAAGTACATATAGTACACATGCATTTCACGTGACCTTTCAACAGTATTAATCCATGACTAGTAAAACCATCCATATTTTTACAACATAAAAATCAACCATGATTTATAGTGTGACTTTTACGTCAATAATATGTGCGTATATACTTCTAACAGTAGTATATAACTGTATAACGGAGAAAGTTGACTGCATTTACAGCGGTCAATCGGATATATTGATCCGGAAAATGAAATCCGTGTGATAAATAAACGTAAATGAGTCTCTAAATTTGGACTTTTGAAAAATAAAAAAAACTGAAAAACGGTACTTCCAGTGTTTTTTAGATATAAACTCATTTCTCATTTTAAAAGACTTATTGAGTTGCTTTGTATGGTTCTTTAAGAGAGAAAAAAAAAAGAAAAATTTTCATGATTAACCAAAATAAGCCTCTTCACCTTTTTAGTACGTACATATTAACGTAACCCAAGTATTTTTACTGCACAAAGAACGGATGTCTTTAAGATACGAACAAGAAATAAATTCTAGTTTGCCATACAATACTCGTAGCGTCAAGACAAATGCTTCGGGTCGCGTAATTCGCAATAAACTTGCAAGAAATACTAAGTCTGAAGTGGATCCATATCCAAATCCACCTGCCTCTTCTTCGAAATCAACAACTCGTGCATGTCCAAAATGTAAAGAGTCTTCAAATTGTATAAACATGCTGAATAAGGAATTTCGTAAAATAGAAGAATTGGTTGATTTATTTGAAACGAATAAAGTAATTGAGGTTAGAATATAATTCATAAAGTTAACTTAAATTTTTCCTGTTTCTTAATTCAGTTTATTAATTAATATTTTAATGAATTTTTTTTTTAGATCAGAAATGGATGGCTCAAAACTATAGAAAATTATTCAGCCATGAGTTTCGAAGATCTCCAAAAACATGTTATGATAACTACAAATAAATATCATAACCAACAATATATTACTAAGTAAATTTTTATTCATTTTATTTGATTTTATTATGAGTTATTATAAAATACGTAATTATGAATACAATTATGATTTTCTTTTCACTACATCTCAAATATGTCAAGTAAATTGCAGAATTTATATATATATATATATTTACAGTATTTATATTTCTTATATTCCCCTCCCACCTTTATAACCAAGAAAAAAAAAAAAAGAAATCTAATCTATATTATGTTATGATTTGATTTTATCTTTTAAATAAAAATAACATGAAAATCTTTATTGCATTATATGATATATACTCGTCGAGAAAGAACACGTGATATTCTTTCATAGTAGCATGCATTTAATGATCAAGTTGCTCCGAAAAAAGACTATCCCAAATAAGCTTCAAAATGAGGTATTTTTTATGCAAAAGTGTCCATTTATTCTGAATCTGACGGTAATCTTAAAGGGTTAATATGATATGTCTCGTGTACGACATCCATAGACAGCATGCGCATATACGTACTGTACGTAAGTACGTACATACGATAAATCATACACCATAAATATTGTTTAGGCGTAATTTGTACGTTATCTGTTATACTGTATTAAGAATATATAAATAAGAGACACGGACAAGAATTGATTTATAAACATGCGATAAATGAATTGAGTGAGATAATAATTTTATTGCATGTAAATAACATCGATTATTATTAGTTTATTATTATTTAATACAAATTCTGTACGTACTTATTCATTTTTTTATCTTCAAGCCAGAAAAATATATTTTACATGTTTACTACAAACAAGGATGATCTCATATGATTGTTTAAAAATCTACCCAAATCCCAAACATAGTAAAATCCCAAATTCCAATCTCAAACATAATAAAATTGTAATTTGAGATTTGGGATTGGATTTGGAATTTGGGACGAGTAGTTTTTATCGGTAAGTATAATCTTGTATTTATATATGCTAGTAGAATCTATCTTAAGGATAATCTACGGCTGATTAATCGGATTTTTATCATATAACGATAAAATATCCAATTAAAGTAATAATATAGATAATTGTTTGGCAAGTACATTTCTAAGCAAGCTCTAACGAAAAAATGTTAAGAGAGACAAAAAATCTGCAAATTAACATATTAAATACTATAAATACTTTTTAAGGCTCTGCATTCTCGATTGTTTCAATCAATCTCTAATACTGTTAAGTGTAAGCTCTCTCTCATTCGATAAAGAATTTGATTTAACAAATTTGTTAAGATAGACCAATCAGATTCTTTATTGAGTCCATTATATATTTTCAACTTAACCTAATTAACTTAATAGATAATTTTTGATGGTCGATTTCTTACTAATGTTCGAAATGAATTATATTTGTAATACAACCTTAATTTGTAAAGTTATTGAAAAAAAATTTTGGTATTTTTATTCCAATTTAGTAAATCATTTCTTCTTTCGATCTTAAATCGAAATTAGATTGTGGCTTGATATAGCTGATAGTATTTCTAATTACAGTTACGTTAATAGCTCTCCTATTTTTATATTCACAAAAATTAACGCGTATTACTATTGTTTTTTTTTTTATTGTGTAATGTCAATTTGTCATGATTGTAGAAATAATACGTATAGAATATGATAATACAAACTTTAATATTATCAATCTAAAGTTTTTTTTTCTATGCCAAGAACCTTTTTTGTTTTTTTTTTTTAATAATAATACTTAATATGTATTTAATTTTATTTAATTTTACTTTAAGGTTTTATTATTCTTTTTTTTTTTTTTTAGATTATGGAATTAAAGTATTAATTAATTTCTCAATCAGAATGACTTTACAAAAAAAAAAAATTTTTTTTTATCTGCAGGTAGTTGACAAAGAAGTATACGCATGTGGTAAAAAATTTTATCTCAGTTATCATGTAACATGTTAACAATGTAATTCCAAAACTTATCTGTTATTGAATTTTCTGACACTACCAATTTTGGATAGCTTACTCGTTAAATTGATATATATTTATGATCGTCCAATAACGTCTTTGTTATTTTAAAGTTTGGGGAATACTAATTATAGACTTCTCTCGTCTCTCGGTAACATTTGAACAACCGGTAACTTAAGCCCCCAATTGAACGGGCTGTGTCACTCATAAAAATTATAAGAACAGCGTGCGGCTATGTAATCCTATATAATCATTTGATTGTTTAGTTTCGTGCTTGTATTTTCTTGTTTGCTGCAACGAACTGCCACGGTTTATTCTTGTTATGATCTTTGATCAATCTACTCCTTCAAGATCTGAGCCACTTTTGATCAGTTATTTCTGGTTTTTTTGCATAATATATACTGTAATAATAATAATCATAATAACAATCATAATAACAATCATAATCATAATAATAATCATTATTATTAATAATTATTAATAAAAATAATAATAATAATAATAATAATAATAATTAATCGAATCAAGCTTTGCATTCTTGCCATTCTCAACTGTGGGATCTTTTTGTCTTGTGAAAAAAAGGAAAGAACTTATGTGTTCTATATTTATCAACTTTGGATAATTAATTATTTAATAATCATTTGACGATTTTTTTTATGATTTTTATCGAGTAAGTAAACAATTCTAACCCTTTTATGTTTTTGAATGCACATTATTTACCTTATTTACCAAGATGATCAAAATTCGATCAATCTAAATACGTCAATTCTACGATATGCGATCTTTTTTTTTAAAGAATTCTGATCATAGATAATATTTTATTCGATCATGTGGTTCTAAAAAAATATTTATAAAATTATAAGGCGAAATAAAAGTAATATATTGAAAAGATCGTATGTCCAAGAATTCGACTCGATATAATGTTTTATATAGAATTACTGATTTATGATATGCATCACCTAGCATATAAACACGAAAATATCGAAGGTCATGATCATCACGCGGCAGGGAACAAGTCCACTTGTCATAGCGACATTATTCTATATAATTATATATTTAATAATTCAGACACAATCACAATCACAAACAGTTTTTCGAACGGCTAATATACCTGAACCTCAAGAAAATGGTCTTGTTTTTCCCGTAAATTTAGTCACTTACCCCAATGACACTATTGCTATTCGATTATCTCAAAATTTATCTTGTCCAATTAGTAGTAGTAATAATATTACAACCCCACTTCGTTTTATTTTTCCAAACTTGACGCTTACTATTGCAAATCTAGATTATGCATTTGATCCAATTAATTATTGTCCTACAAATCAGACAAACATTACCTTACCAGACCAAATGAATATTTTTGCATTACCAGGTATGTTCTTAAAAGTTAAAATTGAAATTCATTATTACATAAAACTATTCTTGAAAATTCATCGATAATTTCATTTTTCTAGATAATTTTTTATTGATTCGTTATTGGATAGTCCCTGATGATTCCCCTAATATGGTTCAATATTATGGCCTTATCGTATCAACTTTTGGTATAATAATGAATAGGTAAGGTATATATTTATATATATATATTTTTTGGATACATTTATTGATGGTTATTCGGTAATTAGAAAAATGAATATATCAATATATCACTTTATTAATCAGGGACAAACCAGTACAATTAAGTGACCCTATCAGCATTACCAATGCTACCGGATCTAATACTCAGATTACAGCCTTAGATTTTGATCAGAAAGGAATTCTTTTTGTTTCAAGTTTTGATCAAACTACAATTAATTGGACACGATTCACTTGGAATTCTAATGGGTATTATATTGTTAATTTATTTATTTTTTATTTAATTTTAACGCATTTTTTTTTTTTTTATTAACAAACCGTTCATTTAATGATAGACATAATTTGACCAACAATTCCCATGACGTTCTTACTGCACCTCCTAATTTTCAGATAGATGATTTTAAAAGTTTTACTTTGATAGATGGAGGTTATGGATTAGTTTATTGTGTTAGATTAAAAAATCAAGATCTTTTAATACCGAGTGTCTCTATTCCAAGTCCTACAACATTAATGATTTTCTTTACCACGTTAAAATCTGATTCTCTTAATTTTTCAACTCCTGTTATAATCTATCAATCAACATCACCGGAAACAATAATTTCCCTCAGTAATTGTAAAATTAATTCTGGTAATCGTCCTGGATGTATATGTTTTATACATGGCCAAAGTACTCCACAAAGTTTAACACCTGGAGTGCATTTCTGGCAATTGTTAACTTTTTTTGCAACAGGATCCGTTATTTCATCAATTGATTTACCCAATAATTTTGTAAATGAAGGTGATGTGATCACCTACAATTCGGCCTATCCTTTACATAACGGTGGCACTTTAATGTTAGGTCAAAATCAAAATGGTACTTTAAGAGGTTCAATTTTTAATGATAATGGTGTATTTGCACAAGATTGGGGATTACCTCAATCTCAAGGAATGATAGCTTCATACTCAGGGAGTAGTAATAGTAACACTGTTTGGGCAGTTGCACCTTCTATAAACAACTCTTGGTCAGTTTATGCTACCGAGTTACCTTCACTTTTACCTAGTGGTAAGGTTTATTAATAATACATTGGGAAATAATATACCATATATACATTCCAAGTATTTTGTCAAGTATCAAGCTCATGTTTTTTTTTTTTCTTACAGATATCTTATTAATGAATCCTAGCATTGAAGCTATAAGTCCAACCGTCAACTCATCAATCTTCAAAAATACAACTTCTATTACAATAGTGTATCAACAAGATGTTTCTCCGTCAGTTGCAAATATAACTATATATCAGCATACTAATGGCTCTGATAATATGCGTCAGACACTTTCGGCAAATTCATCTGGTGTCCATTTTTTTAGTAGAAGAGCAATAGCTATTGATGTACTACCAAGTACTTTTAATCAAGAAGGTGCAAATTATTTTATCAAGATTGATCCGAATTTCGTAGTGTTAAGGGGACTTGATGAACCGGTACCTGGTGTAAGCAATGGGACATGGTCATTTTTTACTGAACGAACTACCAGTACTTTCACAGGTTCGTAATTTCTTAACGTTCATAATTCTTTAATTAAAGAATGTTAAGGTGAATGTTAAGGTGAATGTTAAGGTTATTTGTTTATTTACTTTTTTTTTTTTTTTTTCTCATTAGACAATATCGATGTGGCCCTTCGTCTATCAGATACTGGTTCTACTTATTTCGAACATCAGAGTGAAGAACAGAAAAGTAGTTTCTATGATGAACTTATTACTTCTCTTGCAAATGGATTATCTGTAAATGTCTCGAGATTATCTATGCAAAGACGATTTCAACATGATGGTAATGCAAACGAACCATGGGCAATTCTATTTCGTTTGACGCTTGTTGCAACTTCAGATCCAGAAGAGATAAATACACAAGATATGCTTGAAAGTTTGACGTCTTTGGTTACTAATAAAAGTATTACGAGTCTTATGTTTTATAATAGTACTGCATTCTTGGATTCGGATTATGGTGTGCAACGACTAAGTAAGTTTTCAAATTTTTAAATTTTTTTTTTTTTTTTTTTATATCCAAAATTATGAATATGAAATTTGATCCTTGATGAAAATATTTAATTATAATAGAGAGCATATGGGAGACATATCGATTTGAAATTGCAGGAGTGATATGTATTATCTTCATTTTATTTGTTATAATCTTTTTGTCGAATCATACTCATCCGGAGGTAATTATATATATATAACCTTAATATTTCTAATATCTCTGGCGCACCTTTTATTTGAATTAATAAAATTTTCACCGTTTGGATATAAAAGGGAAGAAGCATGGAGCTTTTTAAGTTCGTTTTAATAATGTCTGATTTTGTTCTTGATATCATTTTCCTCTTCACCCGAGCTCATGATGTACCTGTTCTATTTCTTCCAAGGTAATTTTCAGAAAAATTGATATTAATTGATTCAATGAATACTATTTAACTCTATTCTATATTTTTTTTTTTTGATAAATAATATAGTCTTCTTATAATATTGGTTGCAATTGGTGTCAATTTTTTCATCACAATGTTTATATTCTTTAAGGAATTTTATGGAAATGATGGTTTTCACCATTGGGCAAGACAAAACGCTGTCGCTTCTTCGGTATTTATCGTTCTGAGTTACTGCGATATAGAATCCTTAAATTTTGTTTCTTCAGATATTTCAAATTCATCATGCGTTCAAGCGCCTTTCTCTCAAGGTGTATATGAAGCTATGTACTTATGTACCCTGTTTGTTATGTTTATTGAAGATATCCCACAATTCGTAATTTTGGTATGTTGAGTTGTGTAAAATAAAAATTTTTTTTTCCCTAAATTTTGATAAATTTGATTTAAAATATTAAATATTCTATTATTTTTTAAAAACTTTAGGTTTTATATTTGCAACGAGTTGTTATATTTAGATTCATTCCACTCATAACTATATTTACATGCGCATTAATAATAGTAACAAACATTGTTAGTCATTTATATGATTGCATAAATATGATTCGAGATGCAAGAAAAGATGATCCATCAAAAAAGACTTATAAAAAATGGTGGCAAGTTGGAAAAGCCTCAGCATCAAAACGAATATCTTCTCGTAAACATCCTCATTTCTTGAGTGGTTTTGTTCCTGTCCAACCTGGTCCAGCCATTCAGGTTGTGTCCCCTGAACCAAGTCCTGGTATTGTACCTAGTATAGAGGAAGAAGTACCAGAAGAAGAAGCAGAGGAAAATCTTGGTGCTGGTGTCGGAGGTTCATAATATATCATTTTTGATAGAATAGCTAAATAAGACATTGATATGACATATTACAAAAAAATTAGCCATTGTGTATATATATATATAGATATATTGTTCCTTGTAAATAGTGTATTCACTCTTTTTTTTTTTTTTTTTTTTTTTAAAAAAAAAAAAAAAAAATTGTATATTATGTACTTAAAACTAATTGGGCAGCTCCAATTGCTAGTGATCAAGAACATTAATCTCAGTTATAATTTAATAATTCTGAAAAATTTGATTATCAGGTCCAGTTTTTTTTTTGACTTAAAATCTCGATTTATTTTTTTAGTAATTTTGGATCATTCTATAAACCATAAAGATAAAAGATAACCGTCTACATCAAAAAAAAAAGCCCGGAATGGTATCTTTTCTTAGGTTCTATTTAACCGGTAACCCGAAATTTTTTGGACCGGATTAAGTTCGTACTATTTTGCACGGTTGGCGATACACCAGAAAGTTTTAAGTTCTTTGGTTGTATTGTCAATAAAAGGGTCGGATTATTGCCAGCCTTCTATTAGTGCAGTTCTTGTAAATATTAATATTTCCTACGCATGAAATTAATGTTTCCCTAAATTTACATCTAATTTACTTTTCGACCGATAAATTATGGGGGTAGACTGACTATATTGATTGTAAAGTTGTGTTACAATTTTATAATGCATATAATTTTTAGTACATACGTACGTATGTACTGTACGTACAATGCAATCTAGTTTTTTTTTTTATGTTATACGAAGGGGTTCTGCAGGTCGGGCAACTGCCCATGCCTAAAATTTTGTGCCTGTGATTTTGCCTATACTTTTTATTAGGCATGGAAATAGGTACAGACGCTAAAATTTGGCACGAGCATGGGCGCGGTCACAAAAATTGCATGGACAGGCATGGGCACAGATACAACAATTTGATCAAGAACCTTTATAAGTATGAATGTAAAATGCAGGCATAAGTTGGCATAAGTTGGCACTTAGTTCCTGCTACATTTGTGCCTGTGCATTTATGGCATTTGCCCGTGCAATTATGTGTTGGGCGTTTTTGTTCCCATAGGTACAGACATAACATGAGGTACTATCATAGTTCCTGGCATGATGCCCGATATGCCTGGTATGACACTAATTATTATAAACTATACCTTATTCTTAATATAGTGATTGTAGTCGATTTGGCATTAGCCGATAAACCGACTTAACCGACTAAATCAATTTTTTAAGAACTTTGACTTATTCAATTCTTGGTTATTAGGAGTTTACAATACCACGCATTGGCATCGGGCCAGACCTAGTTCCTTCTGCCATGCCTGACCCATAGACACAGAGTGCCAAGACTATGAAGGGCATGGACACAAGGTTCCAGGCAATAAAGTGCTGAATAGTGCCTGGCCAAAATATTTGTATCTATGCCCATACCCATGCCCATAACGAATTTTTGTGCCTGTGCCTATGCCTAAGGTTTTGTGCCTATCTCTGCGCCTATTCTCTTTATTAGGCTTGGTCGCAAGCCTGGCTTGCAGATTCCTATTGGTTATGTATACAAAAAATGGTCAAAAAATTAGACTCTATAATGCGGGATAAAAAATTTTTGAAATATACTGTATAGGGACTGTGTTCAATAAAATTTTATTTAAACTTAGACAATAAACCATTTTAAATAGTATTGATTTATTAAAATAGTAGTGATTATCACTATACTTATATGATTTATAGTTATATATAATATATATTTGATTATTATTTATTAATTATAGAATTTGTTTTTTTTTTTTTTTTACTTTAGCAGCCATGCTATAACTTTATTTTATAATTGTATTCTTAGAAATTACATTTCTAGAACCTCTTATGCATATCTAACTGGTACTCAGCTATTAAAGTATAATCTATTTTGTTATCTTTAAAATGTGATTTGCTATATTAAAGTTTTGTTTTCTGAACTACTTATTCTGATTAAAATTAAAGTTAATAACAAAATCCTTGACTTGGACCTACCTAAATAAATAGTCAAAGTTTTTTTTTAAAAAAAAAAGAAAAAAAAAGGAAATAGAGCATAATAGCACTATTTTTGCCTGTACAAACCTATAAAAATTATAAATACTATATAAAGAAAAGCACTATTAAAGTATTTATATATATAGAAGGTTTTTTTCAAAATGTTTATAAGTTATATTATTATTGTTTATTTCATAAGCAACCAAAATTACTAATAATATTAATTTCAATTTGGTAGACAATTTCCAGTTTGAAAAGTGTAAATATTGAGTAAATATTGTGACGGCTGATGCTGATTTTGGCTGATGTTGAATATCATGTGACAATTTGGTCCGGAAATTGCAGATCGGGAAGATCGGGAAATTTCAAAACAAACATTCGTTCTGCCATAAATCGGTTGTAACACAAAAATCTGCATAAGAAACAACCTTTAGTGTTCTAACAAAAAGCTTTCCTTGAACAATTTTGCTAACGCCTACTAACATTTGACCATATTGTAATCACTAACCCTAACTTAAACGAAGATAAGTTCAGTATCATCATAAAAACCACGTGACCAATGAAAAATTCTTTAAGTTCATTTATGTTAGGGTTAGTGACTAGAATTTAGAAGGATAGAAGGTCATGTAGTAAAATTGTTTAGGGAAAATTTTTGTTAGTGCACGAAATTTGCAATTTTTGGCAAATGACTGTTTGTTTTGAAATTTCCCGATCTTCCCGATCTGCAATTTCCGGACCAAAAAGTCATGTGATCTTCAGCATCAGCCGTCACAAATATTACTAACTATTTGAAGAAAATAAGCTAAAATGCCCATTTTGTTAAGATCAAAAGAGCATCAAAAGAGAAGTACCAAATCAGAGTGAGTTTATAAAAGTTATACTATATTGAATAATATATCTAACCAAGTATTTTTTTTCTGTTTTTTTATTTATAAAACTTGACAAAACTTTAGATTTTTATAGCTACAACTGTTTTGCTTAGTAGTACTAAGTCTTCTCCCAAAAGATCTTGCTTATAAGGGTTTAAGTCTTTTTTTTTCTATTTTATTACAATTAAATATATAATAAATGCTCTAGCTACTACCAATAAAGCTTTGTTGCAGATTAAATATATTAACTATAAAGTTTTTATAGATTAGTTTTTTTGAAAAAAATTTGGTATGATACAAAAATTATTAAAAAGAGTTTAATTATTTTTTTTTTTTTTTGTTTTTAAAGTGCCTATTTTGGAACATATAATTTATTCAGTTTACTTATTGGAAATTACATATGGATAAAAGTACAGCTAGCTATATATATATACTTTTGGTATTTAATTTAAATAGTTTGCCCAAAGGTTCTACTAGCTACTTGTACTATACTTGCAACCCAACTATAGAAATTGTTTATTTAAAACCTCTGATTTTCTGCTTTTTGACCAGAGTTTTAATTAATTATTTTGAATTATAGAATTTGTATTTACTATATTTTGTTATTTTGTTTAAGGGTAGGGTGAACGTAGATCATTTTTAATAGTGATCACGTTGTGATCATATGAAATCAGGTGATCGACCAATCACGATTGTAAACAACATAAATTCAACCAATCAGAATTAATCATTTTTGTGTAACTAAGGAAAATTTGTGCCAACTTAGGAAAACTTTATGACATATAGAAGTATAATTTTTTTAAATACTATATTTATTAAAATTTTACTATTATAAAAAGAGTATTTTGTACTATATATTATAAAATTTTTGGCTAAATTAATAACAATTGTAAAAAGTTTTATTTGTAGCACATTTTTATTTTCTATATAAATCTTATTGTACTACTAAAATCATATGATAAATGATCTATGTTTACCCTACCCTTAAAAATATTTTTTTGTGCTATTAATACTATTTATTTTAGTTATAGTAATTTTTTTTTTGCTATATTTTTTTATTCTTAATAATATATTATATTCAAAAGTTAGTAAATTATTAATCAACCAAAAATTGCTAATCAAATTGATCAAACAATATAGTTTATTAAATAAATAATATATATAACTAACTATATTTAGATATGTATTACTTTAAAACAGATTTATATAAGCCATTTTAAAAATTCTTTTTTTAAATAATTTTTTTACAATTAAATTATGACTAAAATAATCTAAAAATTTTATATTTTTATAATTTATCAAAAATTTTTAGCAAAATCAACTTTTTATTACTATAACCTGCGGGTCAATAGCATAGCAGTTATACCCCCAGTTTACAAATCGCAAGGTTGCCATTTCAATTCCTTTCAATGGAAAAATAATGAAAACTGGTTATGAAAGTGAAACACCACAGGGTGTAGGGATCCCAAAACATCTATAAATAGACATTTCTGGCCAATAGTTGTTCTGAAGTTGTGGCTGTAAAGCGAGACATGTTAGAACCCGATTTGGAATAAATAAAGTTATGAGACGTAATGCGAGGCCTAAGTATAGATATTAAAGATACTACATGGACTCGTGGCTCTACTTAACTGGTAGGTGAAATTTCTAGTAGTTGATATAGGTAATTTGACTTCTCCGATAGTTGGTGTGGCAGTCACATCTGAAGTCTCAAAGTAGGATTCAGATGATATCAGGCCTAATGATTCCTGTTAAACATTCTAGAGCTGTAGAATGCAGACCCTTAGTTGGTTAGCTACGATGTGTTATTAGTTGGGTACTAGGTTTATAGTGAGACTAGCTTAAGCAAAAAAAAACTTTTTATTACTATATTAATTAAGTACAAAAATTTTTATAAAAAACAATAGCTCAAAAATTAATTTGTACAAAATTTTTATTAATAAATATTATTCAAATTGTATATACAAAGATCACTTAGATACCTATTATATATTAGTTTTATTTTATTATAAAAAAGAATTTGCTATAAAATTTTGTAATATTATAGCTTGTGTTTCTTGATAACAAGCATTAATATAAAATTGGAAAGCCTGAATATCCTATAGTAGCTATAGAAAAAGAAAAACAAGTAATAGTTAAAAAAATATATTATTTATAATAAATGATTATGATTATACAAAAGCCAGAATAGTATCTAGTATTATTATATTGTGCAATTTTTTAGAAACAATCAATAGTAACTTTTATACAGATAAAGTAAAATAGGTTATAAGACCCAATATTTTAGCCTATTTTTTTTTTATAATATATAACAAAACTTTGTGATATTTTATTAATAAATAAACTAAGTAAACATGTGCTATGTATTTATACAAATAGTGGTTCTAACCAACAATGCATATTTGTAAAAGTTCAAATCTCATATATTTAAAATTGGATCTTGATTATCTTTTTGTAGTAAGAGACTTACCTTTTCATTTAAAGAAAACCCTAGTTAAGCATATAATATCAATATTTAATCTCAGTTTTCAAAGTATTAGATTGATATGTACAAATTGGTATAAAAAGCTTATTAGTAAAGCCAATACAATAAAAAATATCTGTAATACTATATAGAATCAAATTCTATTTTTTAAAAAAAACTTATTAAAAATATTCAGCAATCTATTAATTTTGTTTGTAAAATATTTAAAAAGCAATTATTAAAAGATAAACTATTCAAAATATTCAATGCTGCATTAGATAATAAAATAGAAAGATTTTGAAAAGTAATTCACCTAATTGATAATATGGTAACCTATGATAAATAGTACAATAGAGTATATAAAACAAAAAGTAAATAAATAATAAAAATGCAAATAAAGTATAAAACACAATACTAATATTTTTTTTAAAGCCATTTTTAAAAAAATTCTATAATCAGTATTGCACAATGTGTTATTACTCTTTTATTATTAAGAAATGTAAAAAAGATAATTGTTCTATTTGTAGATCTTTCTGGTGTTTGCATGAAATATTTGATCAGTTTTCTTTCTACCAGATCCAGTTTCAGGAAATGATCTTTATTATAAGTTTTTCAAAGAATTGTGTTATAGTAAAACAACCAAGAAGTACAGGCCTTCTAGTTATAAAACAAAATCCAATAGTATGAAGCACAAATATATGCAATACTCTTTTGCATATTTGCATTACATGCCAAGAATGTTGGGATTATAATTACTTGTATAGAATGCAACAAACCATAACTTTTATTTAGTACAAGAAAACTATTAAATAAAGATCATCAAATTCTTTTTCAATTCTTGAACATGATACTATATTCATGTGAAACATTTTCTAAAAATATTAATGAATTAACATCAACTACACCATCAGCATCCCTTGAAATGGCTGTTGAACCTACAAGCAAAACAGTAATAACAATTACAAGGAACCTAAAAACAATATTGAGCTTGATGAAAATGATAATTACCAAAGTGATCAAGATGATGATAACTGCAATATTGAATTTAGGGTTCCTGAAGTTGACAGTATAAAAGATACAACTACCAATCCCATTAAAGAGCTCTTTAACCACATTTTTGTGAATGATTCATTAACATGCTTCACACCAATTAAAAAGCTATATTATTCAGCAAAAATTTACCCAAATATCTGTTACTTGTGTGGTAGCTTCAAGATTCCTATTGTAGAGGCTTTGCCATGAATATGTTGGCGTATAAGGTTCAAAAAAACGTTATGAGAGGAAACCAATTAATGAGCATAAGACAAAAAAATTATGCTCAGAGTAATTCTTTTTATCATATTACCTCAGATAAAAAAGATCTTTGTATTAAAAAATTTCCATAACACAAGAAGTGCTTTGTATTGTGGTGGGTTAAGACTAATCACGTATAACTACAGATGGTTATGAGCTAACTTTCCGAAATCTATTTTTCCGAACGAAGTCGTAATACAGTACTGAAAATCCATTTACTAACAGGACACAAATGGATATATGTCATTCCACAGACAATCAATTTATCGATATCTTGTTCCACCAACAAGTTGCTTTCACCGACAATTAATTATTTCATCGCAAGTTTTCTATAAAAATTGCACTAACTTTAACTCATTCTAAACCTGACCCCTAACGACGATGACTGTAATTACTTAGTTGGTGAAACCAAGTTGTTGATGAAGTGATTTTCGGTGAAACGAAAAGAACCCGAAATTATCTTGTTGGGGGTCGGAAGGTGGGTTTCGGGAAAGTGAAAAACGTATATATATAGTTATCTTATGTTTGATTTTTATTGGTCAATGTCATGCTGTTATACTTGATTTTGATTGGTTGATACCATGCTGCGGCCCCTAAAATTTAAATTTTCTAACTCGACCTGAGAACCAAATTTACTTTGTCTGCCTAATAGATTTTTAATATAAAAGTTTTTATATTTTGTTTATACAATAACAATAAGGGTTGTAACGGCTTTGTAAAAGCTACAATAAAAATAAAATATAAAAAAGTTTATAAAATTTTTTGATATAAAAGTTGAGAAAGTAATAGTGAGTATAAATTATAAATTATGAGCAGTTTAGTAAAGATATATCTAGATATCTAGATATCTAGATATATAGTTGTAATGATTGTGATTTTTATACAAGATTTGTAATTAGTTCGCTTATTCATATACTGTAGTAGAAACATGGTTTACTCGTTTGCACAAACACAATAAGCATTATGGACGTGTATGAGCAAACAAATTTCTACAGAATACCTTATCGTTATGAACCAAACCAGTTCTGAAGGAAGTGCGTATGAAAATCTAATTATGAAATTGATAAATATTCTAAAAAAAATTTTTTTTTTTTTATCAAATCCATTTTAAAAAAGCCTTTCTTGATAACATCCATTCTATCAATATGAATGATGTATTAACCAGTAATGATAATGGCATATTTTTTTATTGTTGTACAAAATTTCAGAATTTTATTCAAAATTATTACTCACGTTATAGTATCCTAAATTATTAGATGACGTGAACGATAACGCATAAGGGAGAAAAAAAAATTAAAAATGCAACTAATGAGAATACATCATGGCAGTTATAGCCGCCCCCATACATCCACCATCTTCAACTGGAACAATTTTGGTTCGTTTATCTTCTTTTATTCGTTGAATTTCTCTAAAAGTTTTATTCATCCAACTAGAATACTTATGAAATCGATGATATAACGAACCATCAACAGCCACTCGGATGTCGCGTTCGACTGCTGGAAAATCCGGACATTGAAGTTTTATGAGAGATGCAATAGCAGCAGCTGATAATTGTGCAGAACGCCTCGAAAATCGCACAACGAGTTCATGTATAGTCCGCCTATCATCAAGGCTTGGTGATTTGTTGTAGTCCTTTGTGAAAATTTTCAGGATTACGTTATATTCGGGCGATTTATCACTTAAAAAAAAAAAAAAAAAAAAGGGAAAAATATATATATATATTAATAAATTTTTTCCTAGAATTTTAGAATTTTCGAAATATACAATATTAACATGTACCTTCCAATGTCAGACATGTGTTTAGTAGTGAAATTGTATGGTATTTCGAGCCCACTAGGTAGAACACCATCAAACAATCCAAAATTCTTTACATAATCGACCATTGCTAATCTTACTAATTCACCCAAATAATAGCCACTAACCATTTTTTCAAATGGTTGAAATCCCGGCTTGATACTTTGTAGGTCAAGAATTTTATCATATTTTGTTCTTGGTAAGAAGTCCATTCCCATTATACCCCACTCAGTATTAACAAGCATGTATTCAGGTGAATCAAGTGGGAAATTGTGTTTTGAAATGGAGGAAGTCTGACAAATGCAGGAAGCATTTGTTCCTGTGCTCAAAACTACCGACACAATTGTGTTTTGGTCTTTATAAGCATTTGCCACAAAAGTTCCAACAGAGTCGTTTACTATGGCAGAAATATGAATTTTAATACCCTACGGATTAAAAAATGATAAGAGATCAAAACCTAATAGATACATTGACCTAATTCGCTATTTATTTCACCTGGCGCTCAAAAGCCGCTTGCAAAAGCTCAGTAATATCTTGACCTTCCAATCCTGTAAGTTGAAATCCTTTACCCATTTTCATGACCAATCCACGATTAATATCTGTTTGACTATTATCATTTATTATTATTATTATTATTATTATTATTATTATTATTATTATTATTATTATTATTATTATTATTTTTATTTTTATTATTATAATTATAATTATTATTATTATAATTATTATTATTAATTATTATTATTAATTATTATTAGTATTATATATTAGGAATGATTTTTCAGACAAATATAACAAATACATTAATCCTTACCGGATCGGAAAGCTAAAAGTAACGCCCATATACATTTCTTTCTCGTTAATAATTTCTACTTGAATGCCGAGACAACTCATTAATTCTTTAACCCCTAATGCGACCCAATCTAACAATTTTTCAGCATGCCCAACTTTTAATTCTGCTGGGATTACATAACTTTTTTGTTCAATGTCAGCTTTGCCATCACCAAGTAAGGTTACTGCCGCAACTCTTAGACTGGTACCCCCCAAATCCAAGGAGAGATATGTACCAGTCTCTGCACCGGTTGGAAGACGTGAAACATATGAAGGTATCATAGTAGTATCATCATTAGTGAGACCATGATGATATGCGACAATAAAACCATCAATTATTGATTGTAGCTTGTCTCTATCAAGCACCATTTGCTTTTCTAGCGCGGATAAAGTTAGGGCTGGCTCATCCATCTTTGGTCAGGATTTGAATATTGTCGGAAAGAAGAAAGAATAAATTAAATTAGCACCTACCTATGTACAAGTTTGTTTGATTGTATCATTATATAGACAGGATCTACATTTATTTTACCAAAAATTCTGATTATCCGTAGTAGGAATAGATATTCCAACCAAATAAAATCCCGAACGCGCCACGATTTCGTCATTATGCATAATGCAAAATACTTATGTATTCTTTAGTAATGAAAAAGGAGAAACAATCCTGATATAGTGTAATTAATCAATCATGAAGAAAAGTAACACCTTTTTTTTTTTTTCTTTTGTATTCATTAACTTACATGTGAGTGTTTTAAAAACGATGAATTAATTACCATTTTTGGTTTAGAATGTATCTCGTGAACAGATAAGCAACGTTACACTAAAATAAATGACATTTTACGGCTAGTCTTCAGCTGACCTAAAAATTTAGAGAATTAAAACATTGTTAAAAGTTGTGGGAAAAAAAATATTACATATTTGATATCCTTTATTAGCACTATGATCGGATATCTTTAATATAATATTCTGACAAATTATAAATCACAGTAAGCTGTCGGATAAAAATATATATATATAAATTGTATTAATTATTATATATTATTAATAAATTTGATTAAATGGGTTTATAGTTTTTACGACTTGTAAGCTGTTTCAGGAGTTAGTGACTGAGGTGACCCTACAATCAATTGATACTAAGATGACGATCGATGATTAAGTTACTTATCTCTTTATCTTTCAACTGATTACCACTATGGCTCTAAAAAAGAAAAACAATAAAAAGTAATAACCGATTATATATGCCTAAGTACGGCGTCTGAATTTTGATTCATAAGCTCTGCCTCTTAACGGCCATATTTGGTTGCCCATTCGTTACAGTTATAGCCACATTCGGCATCACAACTATATATGGGCTCTTTAATGTTGTATATTATTATTATATATTTAGATATCGATACATAGTAAAAAAATATAATTTAAGAAAATATTGTGCTTATTTCTTTGCATATTTTTTGCATATTAATTACTGTTTTATTATTATTATTTTGGAAGTTTCTAGTACAAAAAGCATATTATAAAATAATAATAATAATATGGGAAAATATTAATGGTAAATTTTAACTAATCAACGTAATTTCTTAAAATCGGTGCTCACGGTTCCACATCAAGAAAGATGCTTAGACCAGTGATGTACATTGGACAAAATTGGACGCTTGGACACCTTTGGACAATCCAAACTTGTGATTCTTGGACCTAAATCTTTGGACTCTGCTCTAATCCATAAATTTGATTGGTTGAAATTAAATAATACTAGCGCAGTAGTTTGTCTATTAAATGTAATGCAGATATTGCCCAATCATATGTGACGAAAGTCATGTGATGTCCAATGTCCAATTGGGCATTGGACATATAGTAAAGTCCAAATCCAAACATCCAACGTCCAATTTTCGTTGTTGGACCATTGGACATGACATCACTGCTTTAGACTATAGGTCTTACCCGAGTCAGAAAATAGTGATTCGGGTCAAACCCAACCCGAAATTTCTTGACTCGGGTCACAACCCGGGTCAGATAGGTTATATACGCATCTTCTGGTGATATTCATTGTATTAGATTTTTTAATAGCAGATAGGTAAGAATATTAATATATTTAAAATAAACTTTATTCGTATTAGTCTTTAACATTTTATTTATCAAGTATCGTAGAGTGGAATCTGGAAGGGAAATTTTTTAAACTAAAAAATATGTAATGCTAAAGACGTTTTAGAATGTACGGGCTGTAAATTATACCTAGATTATAAATAGTATCCGGATCTAAAGATTTATTATTTTGTTTTTGATCATATCTGGATTGTAAAAATATATCTAGGCTCTTAACTCTAGCCAAAGTCTTTTTTTTTGGCAACATTTTTTTTAATATCGAATTAACCTATCCGACCCGGGTCAGCTCAATTTTGATCCGTGACCCGCATAACCCGTCATATTTACTGACCCGTACGGGTCAACCCAACACGGGTAAGACCTCTACTTTAGGCCGACCTTAGTTAGCTCTAGAGGTTGGAACCGATTAATTATTAACCGGTTAACCGATTAATAACAATTAAAAAAATTATAAATGGATAGAAATCGGTTAATTGTAAATATAACGATACAAATCAAAAAAAAATTATTTACATATGAGTGAGAAAGAGAAAACTTGTACAGTGCAGGAATCCTTAAATCAGCAATTGAAAACTAATAATTCTTTAAACTTTTATAAAAAAATAAAATTATAATTTAAAAGAAAAAATTTTTCTATAAAAAAATATACAAACAAACAAGCAGAACAAAACTATAGAGTTTATTTTTTAATATAACAAAATTTTATAATGTTATTTCCTTTTAAAGTTACTAATAAAATCAAAATTTGGTCGCACATATATAAAAAACATAATAAAATTTTAAAAATATAATAAAATTTAAAAAACATACCAAATTTTTAAGATATTGGCCAATCAAATTTAGTATTTGTTCTCAAAAATTTGGCCGTCTTTAAAAAAAGTTGTTGGTTTAAGGATTCCTGCACTGTAAATTGATTCGCTGTTTTTCATTTGTTTTTTCAAATTTTGTCCTTGTAAAATTGATTCCAAGATATTATATGTAATACTATATAACTGTTCGATCTAGTCGCTTCGCAAACACTATTGCTAATCATCACATAGATTAAATTTTTTCCAGGAGCAAAGTCTAATAAGATGAAAAGTAGCGAATCAGTTTACAGGTTTTTCCCTTTCCGTCACTCATATAATAAAATATATAATCCATCATATTTACATTATTGTGGATGTAACCATGTATGATTTTTATGATGAAATTTCTGAGATTGTCTATTAAACTTATTTTAGATTTCTGCAAACTGCAATAATTCAGGAGTTTGGTATTATGTAGAATCTTAAGGTTTATATGTATGATAGGACTCGTTCTTAGTAAAGAACTTATTATAAATCATGATAAAAATTTAAGCACTAAAGCGGCTGAAGCTGGAAATGGAAATTGGTGACCTCGATTTAAAATTTAAACTTTTTTATTATCAAAATTAACCCTAAACCCTAAACTTAACTGTTAAAAAAAGTTAAGAAAATGCACCCCAAAAATTTTAGAAAATTTTATATCAAAATAATTAAAATTTCCAGCTTCAGCAGCGACAGTTGTTTAATACTTCCAACAAGATATGAGCATTTTACTAATTATTAAATGCATTTTAATGTAATTAAATGCATTTTAATGTAATTAAAAATCTACATTTATTATAAAACGCACCTATGGTGGTTTTGCACCTACTCATTTTTGTAAGTTTTGTAATATATAACATTTCTTACTCAAAATTTTCATGATAGTGTTAGTGTTAGTATTTAGGATTAAGTTTAAGGTTTGGGAGGGTTTTTAGGGGCGTAAAACATTTTTACTTAGAGCACCGCGTACTAATTAATTAATTTTGAGATAATGTAATATAGGTGGCAAAACGCCATAGGTGCGTTTTTGTAAAAGTCTAGAAAAAAAGGTTTGATAAAAATATTTGATTAATTTTATGCAGGTAAAGTGTAATGAAATTATACGGGTGAGTCCCCGTCATGTGATACAAGTACATATTTCTATTTGTGCACTAGTGTATATAAATCACTTTTCGAGTTCTATATATAAAATTTTAGTATAAACAATCTTCTAATCCAAACCTTTAACCCTATTATATATTTAATTTAATTTATTTTTTTTTTTCTTTAAATTTTATATATTGGCTTACAAAATATACCCGTGTTTCATATACTGGTGAATTAAGAAATTTTCTATAGAAAATATTTGTATTTTAATTGGTACCTTCTTTACCCGAGTAGCAGAATCTTTACCCAGTTACACGACTTACCCGCGGGTAGCCCGGGCAACCCAGATACGGGTCCAATCCTTATTAGAGACAATATGCATTTTTAAAGCAGATTTTATACGTATTAACTATCTAATTAGCCGGTTAAGAAACCTTAATTGGGCCACGCAAACTAATCTATTGTTTCTCGTCACCAGACCGTTGACTTCTTTAAAAATTGAGTTTAGTGACATAATCTGGCGCAGATATTAATTTGACGCAAATATATATACATAGGACTCTCTCGGGCATTTCACCAGATGCGATTGCTAGTAAATGAAATAGTATATAGCTATTATGATGTAACTTTAGTTATTCATATAACACTTTAGATAGTATGAATAGTGATATTATTCGGGGTATAGGGAATGTTAAACCGTTAAAAACTTGCTACATTAGTTACAATCTGGCATTTAACTACATAAATGGTACTTATAACTTAGGTAATAGTAAATTTTTTTATGTTTAATTTTATAAAAAATTATATTAAACTTATTAAACTAATTGTCCGGAGCGAAGTGGAGGACTCTGGTTTACACGATAGCCTGTGATCATCTAAATCACGTGGAGTTGTCGCTTTTATGAATGCTAATTGATCATGATTATCATAAATATGCAACAAATTTTTAATTCAACCCCTTTTTCTTGTGCTCCGAACTTACACTGGTTTCCAGTTCCCAGTTTTAAAGTTTGTAGAGCAGGTTTTTCTGATTCTAATGATAGTAAAATCATTAAAAATTGGTTAAAAACTCCGTGATATATAAATTTTTAATATTGGATATTAAAATTTATTAATAAAACTAACTGCAAGAAATTTGTGCCAGGTTTGTGGCGCAGCAAAAATTCTTTAAAGCTCGGTTATATTAGGGTTGGGTTAGTGTCATGTGTTAGATATAGTAAAACTGCAAACAAAAACTTTTTTAGTACACTAAAGGAGGTTTCTTATTTAAAATTTCAAGAAATAAGTAATTTTTAACAAAATAAATGTTTGTTTAGAAATTTTCTCATTATAAATTAGAAGATCTATGTTACAATAATTGATATAACTTGGCACAGATTTCTTGCTTGCAAATAACTTATAAATTGGCATAAATTGACCAAATCAGAATTAGCAATTTTGTGCAATTCAGAAATTTTAAATCAACCCAGAAATTCTTTGTAATATACAGTATATAAATATATTTTTTAAAATATAATAATAATTCAAAATTTTACTATAATAGATAAATTGGTTTATTTATATTTTATAAAATTTTAATAAAAATTAGTTGTAATTTAAAAAAGCTTTATTATCCAACTTTTTCTAACAATCTCTCATATCAAAATTCTACAAATCTGATCTATGAAAACTATGTAGTTAATATATTTATATATACATAGGTTGGATGAAAAGTCTTGTCAGTAGATTAATATCTTGATCAATTTTAAAGATACAGTTTTAACCTTTATATATATAAATATAGTGGTTATAATAAATATGTAAAAAAAATTTTAAGTATTTTTATCAGATAGTTTTTAAAATATTGAATTTTTAATTTATTATATAAAAAATATTGTAAATTTTTTTATATAAAAATTAATTAAACTTTATCTTAAGTTAATATAAAAAAAATTTAAAAATTTAATTAATTTTTCTAAAAATTTAGCTAATACTAAAATCAGTTATGTAGTTTTTAAATATATAATTTATTTTTTAAATTAACATATTAAAATTTAAAAAATTTACAACTTAAAATTTTTCTTTGTTTAATTAGATTTTGCGAAGCTATAGTTTTTTTTATTTTTTAATATTTTTATAAATTTTATAAATAATAATAATAATTTTGCAATAATTTTTATTTATAACTATTCTATTTTCAAATAAAATTATTAAATTTATTTAAAACAACCAAAAATTAAAAATTGTTATATAGATAAATTTTATTACTAAATTTAGTAAATTAATTACTATATATAGTAAAATATTTAATTTATAATAAAATTACTTCAAATAATTATAAATAAAATTTATTTATATAAATTTTAATTATCAAGTTTACTAAAATGCACCTATGGTGTTGAACACCATGTTACACAAATCTATTAGAATAGCCAATCAAAATTTAAGATCAGGTATAACATAAAATTTTGTTTTTTTTGTTTATTTTTTGAAAAAACCTTCATAACTTAAAATTTTGCTTATGAAAACGCCTTTGGGGCTCTAATAAAAAAAATTCCTTGCTAAATTTTGGTATAAACTATGCTCCCTGCCCCATCCCAGGTCTCACCCTAACTCTAAGATAATAAAAATTTATTTTTTGTTTTATAAAAGTTTATTTTTTTGTTTTTGTTACACGAATTTGCAAATCTAATTTACCTATGGTGTTCAACACCATAGGTGCATTTTATAATAATTGTTAATTATATAAATATAGTTCATTATTTTGGTTATATAATTTTTTTTATTATATAAAAATTTTTAATATAAATGACTTAATTTAAATTTTTATAATAATAAATTTCAATTGGTTAAATAAATAAATTTAAAACCTAATTTTTTCAACAACTATCTAATTAAAATTAATTAAATTTTTTTTTATAAATTCATTATAACCACTATATTAATATATATAAAATTTAAAACTGTATATTTAAAAATGATCAAGATATTGATCTACTGACAAAACTTTTCATTCAACTCACGTAACAAAAACTTTATTTTGAATATAGGATTTAGAACATATATTAAGAAAAACTAAAATAAAGCTGAAAGAGAACTCTTCTTATTGATTTTGACTCTTTGGGTAGAAGACTTCATTGCTATAAAAGATGTAATAAAGCTATAACTCTGAAGTTTTTTGTCAAAAAATATAGAAGTTTGAACAGAGCATACTTTTAGTAAATATATTATTTATAAAGCATAAAACTTATGCTTTCTACTAGTTTTGGTACTCTCAATATTTCTCCTTGGACTTTTTAAAATTTTGTCAAAAGTGAGAAATTTAACTTACCAGAACTCTAAAAACTTTGATATAGCTTAAATCTAAGTTGTATAATTTTAGTAGTATTTTAGCTAAATCGATGTATAAATAGAGCAAATTTTAAAAAAATTTACTATATAAAAATACAATATTTAATGAATTTCTATACAAAATTTTCTTTTTTAGAAATATCTAAATTATATCAGAGTTTTTTGGGGCCCTAGTTTACTCTCTTTAAGAGATCAGTAGTATTTACTACTTTCATATTACCTAAAATAAGCTATCCCTGATTTTTTTTAAAAATCTTAAAAAATTCATTAGCAGTTGCTACATATAAACTTTTTTTTTTACTAAGAAAACTTCAAAAAGTTCAATTAAGTAAAGTTGTTCAGCACATTAAAATACACCTATAGTAAAAATTTGGTAATATTTGAACAACTTTTTATTAGTACGTTTTTTAATTTTTTCCAAAAACTCAATATTTCGAAAATAAGCTACTTTGTGATTTTCATGTAATTTTTTGGCCAAAAAAGGTAGCTTAATTTCGGACACATATGGTAATTGGAATTAAGTCACAAATAAATTTTAGATTTTCAAAATAAACAATGAATAATATATTGAAGTTGTTTTGGAGGATAATTCAAAATAAATTTCTTTCTAAATACTATTAGACATAGCTCTTTTCTTTATATATATATAATATTTTTTGTAAAGCATTTCTTTATATAGGATTATATAATTTTTAAGTTCTATTTAGATTTAGACTTAAAAAGTATTATACTTTAGTTGTTTTTTAGCATACTCTTGCTATTATAAAACTTTCTTTGTTTCTTTTATTTTTTATCATTTTGTTTTTTCTTGTTTTTTAGTTTTCACTTACTGGTAGATTTTTAATATTCTTTCTCCTTTTATTTATAACTCTTTTATTTTCTTTTTTTTTTTGTTTTTCTTATATAGTTTAAGTATGTATATATGTATTCCAGATATCAATGCTAGATGAGAGAAATTTAAAATTCTGTTTGACAAAGTTAGCTAATATCTATTTTCTTTAAAAATTAGTACAATATATACAACTAGGCACTCTTGAAATAGAATCAGATTTATAAATTAAAGTAGTTTTTAGTAGTGAATTTTGTATTCAAATTCTAAAATCAATTTTTAATAAAATACTGAAAAGCATATCAAAGAAAAAAAAAGGTTTATTAGTAGCATATATCAATTTTATATGAAAATTTCAAAATTCTATATAAAACTATATAAAAATGATCTATATACTCTTTACTTTAATTAGATTTATAAATTTGTATAATATGAATTATAAATCAAAAATTAAATAAATTTAAGGTTAGAGTAGAGTTAATTTTAAAATTAAAAAAAGTTATAGTTTATACTAAAATTAATAAAAAATATTTTTTGAATTAATTTATTTATAGCTATAAACTATATAGCCAATATATAGCCATACTATTAATATAGAAAAAATTTTGCAATATTAGAATTAGAGTTAGAATTAGATTTATATTAAAGAGTTAGATTAAAGTTAAAGTTTAAAGTTAGGATTAGGGTTTTTGGTAAAATTAGGATAAAATTGTAAAAGGAGCATTTTTACTTAGTAATATAACAGGAATTATCCTAGTAAAATTTTGAGATACATAATATAGGCTATATATAAATAATTCTATTTTTTTAAAATTTTAAAGTAGGTTTTATAATTAGAATTTTAAAATATTAATACAGTCAAACCTCTATATAGTCACACCTTCGGGATACAAAAAGTAGTAATTATATAGATGTGACTAATATAGAGGGAATCCTATATAATCACAATTATAATAAAATTATATTATTAAAAAAAATTGTGATTATATAGAATTTCATTAAACAATAAAATTAACAAATATATTAAAATTGGGTTTTAAAATTTGGTGCACTTGCACTGCGGTGCACTTCTAGTTACATAGTACAAATTGCATAGCAATATATAGTTATTAATATATACTTTTTATATAACTTTAAATTAAGTAAAAATAAAAAATCACTACATATCCAAAATTGTTGCACACAAAAATATTTTAAATCGTCGCGCAACATATTAATATGATCACTAAATACTAAGGTTTGGAGCTGCAAAAAATTATGCTAGTGATTAATTACATCACCTAATTAGAATTTACACGATTAATGATTGTATAATCGTATAATCACTTATCCTTTAACCAAGTATAATCGTTTATTAATTGTATAGCTATTAACAGGTAATCATATAATATTGTTTATTAATTGTAAAACCGCGTTTAATCATTTAACCATTTATTAATCGTTTATACATGCTATTTACCTGGGGAGCAGGTCAAAATTCTGACAAACAGAATCCTGACAGGTCATAATCCTGACAAAAAAATCCTGACAATAAAAATCCTGACAATCCCGACAGCAAAAAATCATTAAATTTATTTAAGTTAGAGTTAGGGTTAAGTGAGTGCCTAAATAAGGATTAGAGTGAGCATCTGGGCTAGGGTTTGGTTTAGTTTATTTTATAGTAAAGTTGCTCAAGAAAAGCTTTTTTTGATTGTCAGGATTTTTGATTGTCAGGATTTTTGATTGTCAGGATTTTTGATTGTTAGGATTTTTTGTCGGGATTATGACTTGTCAGAATTTTGTTTGTCGGGATTTTGACCCAAATCCTATTTATCTGCTACCATATGCATATTTTGTTTAAGGCATTAAATGAACATTAAACAATTAATCATATAAAATTTAAAAATAAATGAATAAGTAATAGTTTTTAATCGTTTACAAAATTGTTACTTATTTAACCATATAAAATAATAAACGATTACAAGCAGTTAAACAAATAATGGTTCTAATCTCTAGATTAGGTATTTACTAAATACCTAATCTAACCAACTAACTCTAACCATCTATCTCTAACCCTAATTCTAATCTTAACCCTATTCTAAATACCAAAATAAGTTATAACATTTTTAAATGATAGTACTAAAATAAACCGCCAAGAGGAATGTAATCGAACCACTCACAATATCCAATATCAAAGGCGATAGCACCTCCAACAATGACAAAATAGTATCCACAAAGACTATATGAATAATTATAGCACGAAACTGGCACTAGTGATAGCTACGAAAGAGAAGTAGTAAGGTTAGTTATATGACAATAAATAAAAAGCACTAAAGAAAAAATACTAGCACAAATTGAATGATAAAAGCCAATTAAAGGCAACACAAAGAACACAACACTCATTCATAGTGGAGGCACTAAGACAAATAGCATGAAACAATAGCTGTTAAAAGAAAAGTGGAAGTTAGTTATAAAGCACCAAAGAAAAAACACAATTGATACCAGAAGCAAAATAAACAACGAAAGCTATTCAAAGGCAATACAATTAATACGATACCCACCAATAATGGAGGCACCAAAACGAACAGTATGAAACAATGACTGTGAAAAGAAAAGTAGAGAAGTTAGTTATGTGGCAAAAAAAAAAGCGCCAAAGAAAAAACACAAGCGATACCAGAGGCAAATCAAATAACGAAGTCACAAAGGCAATACAAATGATGCAACAGCCACCTATTAAAACAAACGGCATGAAACAATAGCTATGGAAAGAAAAATGAGGAAGTTATACAACAACAAAGAAAAATCAACAAAAAAAACACTAATGAAACCAGAAGCAAATCAGTAGCAAATCGAACTGCAAAATTCACTTAAAAGCAATAAATATGACAACATCTACTTGTACTAGTGACACGGTGCAAAACTAATACTTACAATAACTTAGTAGCAATGACTCCAGTAATGACAACTCCAACTATGACAAAATTAAGCTACTAAAAGGAAGGAAAGAAAAAAAGTTAATATGATATTAAAACCAAAACGAATCAGACAAAAAAAAAACTGATAATCATCATTGATATTTATCTCTGTAACTAGGGGTGCATCACAGTGCATAATGCAATAAAATTATAACCAATAGGCATATAAAAAATATGACTCAGATTTAATTGCATGGGTAATACAGACTAAACGATGGAAATCTATTCTTGTAAATAAATTAAAGTGCATGAATAAAAGTTTAGGGTTAGAGCCTTAAAGTTAGAGGATATGATGCTGACTATGATATATGGTAAAATTCCATTCCCATCATTTTTAATTGGTGTACCATTTAATATATAGTCTATATATTATGAATTCTTATTGGTTAATCTAAAGTGTGACTTTATAGAAAACGATTTATATAGGCCGTTGACAAAAATTTGTGATGGTGACTATAATACAACTGTGACTATATAGAAGTAAAATAAATATTAAAAAGATCAGTAAACTGACAAATGTGATTGTATTGACTTTGTGACTATATAGAGGATGACTATATAGAGGTTTAACTGTATATTATATTTTATATACTAGTGCAGTTTAGTATTTTTATTTTTGAATATAAATATAATCTTATTGTAGAATATTCTAAAATCTGTTTGTAAAACTAAATTTAATTGGTTACTAAATTTTATTTATATAGTTGCATCTTATTATAGTTACTAGTTTAAAATACAAAGTTTAAATAATTACAGAATTATATAAAAGGTATAAATATAGTCGCCTCTTTCTAATCCAAACCTCTCTAAACCGAACACTATTAACTCTCTCTAAACTGAACAAAATCTTTTAAAACATTTGTAAATTTTATTATAAAGTTCAGATAAACTATATATAACTTTTTGAAAACTGAACTTTTCCAAATTTTTACATAGTAAAAAAAAGCAGTCCCAGCAGTTCAGATTAGAGAGAGTTGATTGTATATTAAAAACCTTTATTTAATTAAGAAAGTGCAGTAAATCACATAATTAGAGTTAGGGGCATGCCATTTATTACATAATTTTTACTATGAATATATAGATCAGAGTGGTGATCATGTCTATATAATATATATTATATATATATTAATTGCTGATTTATATAAGAAGGATAGTATTTTATAGGTGCAAATTACTATTAATAGACGATTCTCCAGTCAACTGGTTCAAAAATTTTTTTTTATATATATTTTACTATAAGTGCGAATGCACAGCGTTTCTATCTAAAACTTTTTTTTATACTAAGTTAATCACCTTTTTGGCTTAAGAGACTTTTGTAAAGCTTATTAAAACGCATCTAATGGTAGTTAGAGCATCAAAATCAGCTTGGTGAATATCAAGATATTTTTAAAAAGCCTTTCTTTTACTATGTAAATTTCTTTGCAAACAATAGTATTATTTATAAAGAAATTTATATAGTAAAAGAAAGGTTTTTTAAAGATATTTTGGTATTCACCAAGCCGATTTTGACGCTCTAACTACTATTAGATACGTTTTAATGAGCTTTACAAAAGTCTTTTAAGCCAGAAAGGTGATTAATTTAGTATAAAAAAAAGTTTTAGATAGAGACGCTGTGCATTCGCACTTATAGTAAATTTATATATAAAAAAAAATTTTTGAACCAGTTGACTGGAGAATCTTTATTAAATTTATTATAATTATGAAATCTTTTTTTCCTCCTTAGCTAACTTTTTTTTTACTATATTAATATACTAGATCTTCTAATTAAAAAATGTAGAGAATACTTTTTTATATATAATGTAAAAAAAATTTTTGAAATTGGTTTGGTAGATAAAAAGATATTGATATTTTATTTTTAGTAACTATATAGAATTTTTATAAGTGTAGAGAGATTTCATTTATATATAAAAAACATAGTAAATTATAGTTTTGTAATTTATAAAATTCTATTATTCATATGTGAATTGTGAATTAAATTAAGGGCAGTGTCATTAATCACCTGATTATTTTTTATCAGAGGCCTACCCTCCTCCCTCTTTCTTAATATATAAATAGTCAGGTTCTTATATATAATTTCAACTTTTTTTACCCCCCCTAAAAAATCAACTGATTTTTGTTACTCCTCTAATAGTATATAATATATATATAATATATATATAATATATATATTATTTAAATTAAATAACTTGTTTTCTACTAGTTCATTTTGGATGATTTTACTAACAAAATATTTATTTCAATGAGACGATTCTAACAAGCCCAAAATTATTAAAATCCAATTACAGGATCACAAGAGCATTAGAGTTTTGTATTTTTATTTTTTATTTTTTATTTTTTTGGTGTTAAAGTGCCCACTTTGGGGATGAGCTTTTATTCAAGATATATCAAACCTCGGATGCCCTATATGGAGGAACATCCAATATTTGTATATTGATGAGAGTACAACTAGTCTTACTTGCAACTTTTGGTTGCCTATTTAAGTAGCTACCTGAAGGTTCTACACTAGCTACTAAACCTGCAACCCATATACTAGTGTTGCCTATTTAAAACCTCTGATCCTTGCTTTTGCCAGTCCGAGGGTTTTGTATTATTATATATATAAATTTTAATATACATACATCGAGGAAGTTTTTATAGTGCAGATCTGTGCAGATTTTTAAAAAAACTTATCAAAAATTAATGCAGATCTGTAACCCTGCTAGCAATCGTTAAAGAAATTTTTTTTTATTTTCTGCACAGATTTAATTTTCTGTGCAAACATCATTATTGTACAAATCTGTGCAGATTTTTTAAAAAATCAATTACTAAAAATTTGTGAAGATCTGCGACCCTGCCAGCAGTCACCAAAGAAAAAAATTCTGCAGAATTGTATATTTTTAAAAATTTTCACAAATTTCTGCAGATTTTAATATATTACGATTTCATAAGGGGCATGCCATTTATCACGTGATATTTTTTACTTAGTAGCCACCCCTATTCATGTATGGTGTGATCACTTTATCTAATTCTGATTGATTAATATAATATATAAACATGATCACTACCTCTGACCATGTATTTATAATAAAAATCACATGATAAATGGCATGCCTCTAACTACTATAGATATTATATAATATATACATATATGTTTCTTTATTATTATTAAAAAAAAAATTCATAGGGTGTGGCGACTTAGAGAAGTTGGTAAGTTGTCACCTCCCAAGTGGCAGATCTAGGGTTCAAATCCCACTGACGATGCTTTGAAAAAATAGACCTGTATTCTAGTAACTGTTTCCTGTCGATTGGTTGGGTACATTACTGCATTACCTGTAGTCCTTGGTTACTATCTCGAATAGGAGCTTTTGGGCGAAGTTGTATCTCGTAACACAGACAAATCCAAGGAACCATTGAAACAGAAACCCATTTGGCAAGACCCGAGTAAGGAGGTAGCAAAGATATTTGATGGTGCTACCAAAATCGGAATATTGGACCGGGAGCCGAAGTACCGGACGTCGACCTCAGGGACAAGGTCTACCAACCTGGCTGCCAGATCAGATACTGGAGGAAAAGGACCTATGTTACAGAAGTAGGTACTAGGGGAAAAAAAACCATGATAGCATCTAATGCCGAGTAGATCAACCCTTCTGGGCCAACTGGATTGGAAGTCTAGGAAAACCGGTGGAGGACCAGTAGGAAACTGATGGTGGGTACCGGGGTTGGAGCGAACCTTACAAGGGCAGAAGTAGGTATTGGTAAGAGAACAGGGGTAACTCTGTCTTGCAAGTGTTGGCCTCGGAGGACCCCGAACAATATATATAGAGGTTACATTGAAATTTTGGCTAAAAAGATTACTTTTTTACAAAAATGTTATATTTGAAAAGTGGGTATTGGTCAAAAGGTTACATTTAAAAGTGGATAAAAGTTTTTGATGTTATATTATTAAAAGTGGATAAAATTAATAAGTTTTAAATAGGCTATATTTAAAATTTGGATAAAGAAAAAACTTTTTTAAAAAATCTTTTTTGAAAAAAAATTTTTTTTAGTAAAAATTTTTTTTTTTGAGAAAAATTTTTAAAAAAAGTATTGTTAAGTTATATTTGATAATTGGTTAAATTTTATTAAATATTAAAGCTTATATGTAAAATTTGGTTAATTAGCTCTAATAAAAAGTGGATAAAAATTTTAAAAAGTTTATAATAAAGCCAATATAACCTCTATATGTATTGTTCGGGGTCCTGGCCTCGGTCATAGCAATAAATACCGAAGTGTAGGCGAATACCTGATATGGGACAGGTACCGCTCTACCAAGTCTCCTGTCGAGAATAACAGGACCGGGAATACCCGGCTAGGTCCTAAGACAATGGATAAGTATCCGGAACTTGCTGACTGATTTATATAATGGGCCTGTTCTAGTGATACAAGATGGGTTGGCAGGCGAAACATGGATCAGAGGGTTTAAATAGGCAATTCCCGTAGTTGGGTTGCAGGTATGGCAGCTAGTATAGAACTCTTGGGCGGACCACTTAAATTAGACACCAAAAGTGTACATGTGGCTAGATGTATTCTCGTCTAGGATCAGAGGGTTTAAATAGGCAATTCTCGTAGTTGGGTTGCAGGCATGGCAGCTAGTGTTGAACCCTTGAGCGGACCACTTAAATTAGACACCAAAAGTGTATGTGTGGCTAGATGTATCCTCGTCTATATAACAAATGCTGGTATTTCCCCTAGAGGATACCGATGGCTCTAATATCTTGAATAAAATTCCTAAGTCCCAAGATGTGCACTTTAATTAAAAAAAAAAATTCATATACCAAATACTTATATATCAGAAAATTGCTATATTTTTATAAATTTCTAATTATTTTTATTTTATTAATAATAATTATAATATCATTAACTAACCCTAACAAAATACAATAATTATAAAACTATTTAATTCCAACCTGTGGGTCGATAGCGCAAGTGGTTACGCTCCCAGGTCGCCAAGCACAAGGTCGCCGGTTCAGCCCCCACTAACGGACAAGAAAAACTATACGCGATCACGAGATGGATGGGCTGAACTAGGATGCTAGAACCACGTTTGGTTAAAATTAACCACATTTAGTATGCGTGTATTGCCAAATTTAGAAAACATTGGATACTTCCGGTGGAATTTCGGTTGAATATTTGTATACTTCCGGTGGGATTCTGGTCGAACGGTTATATGTTAAAAATGGAAAGTAGTACTAACCCAATAAAGGAAAGGGAACTCAGACGAACTCAGGATGGGCTCAGCCCTAACCCGAAACGGAAGGAGACCGAAAACTTTGAAAGGCCGAAGGAAGAAAGTACCGAGGAGTATCTCTGTTCTCGCCCTGGTCAGTATGGACGACTGAGATCCGGATGAAGTTAGAAGCTAATAACTTCAGAAGGCTAAAGGAAGAAAGTACTGAGATGTTTCTGAGTTTCTGCCCTGGTCAGTACGGACGACCCGAGGTTCCGGAAGAAGTTGGAAACCGATAGACACCGCCGGCAGACTGGGTAACCAAAATGAGGGGTGGCTGGGTAACCGAGTATAGACTTAGGTTTGTACAACTAGTCCAGTATCATCGTAAAATTAAAAATGTAAAAATGTAATCTGTAATATGACCTCAATGACCTTAATAAAAGAGCGCCAACCAGTGCCCCTAGCATAGAACTAAGGTTAATAAAAAAAAAAAACTATTTAATTCTATTATATTACCCTAATTCTAACTAATAACTACCTTAAAACAACTAACTAATTCTATTATATTAGCCTAACCCTAACTATTAGCTACCATTATATAGTAACACAATATCAAGAACTCAAAATCAAAACTACAAAGTAACACCAAAGTCAACGCTATAAAACCAATGTGCTCAAGTAAGTAAACTCTAAAAAACACCAAAAATGATACTACAAAAGAATATAAGCAAGCTCTAGAAATGGCACTTAAATCCCATCCAAAACCACAACTCATACAGTACAAACAAACTCTACTAACACAAACAAAATGACGAAAAAAGTGCCAAATATAGCATTACAAACTCAGCACCAATGATGAATATATCTAGTAATACACCAAAAAAGCAAGATGCGACAGTCGCCTATTCTGAACCTAAAAGGAATTAGTACTGCACGAATACAATGCTGAAGCAAAAAAAAATAGAATCTGATACTTTGCTGTACAATTGTAAACACGGTAATGCGCTAGTAACGAACATGTTTCCAAACCAACAATAGTAACATCGACAGTAAAAGAGACTCCAAACTAGATAACACCGACTACAAAGAAAACTTCAGAAAATGCAAATGGTCTATAAAAGAAATTTCTTAGTATACATGGAGGACCAAAATTATGAAGGCCAGACCCAATGTACAGGGCAGGCTATAGCACCCTGCACAGCTGTGAGAACCGAGCTTAAAACAGCGAGCGTTTCTACAGAAGACAATCATAATACTTCAGATATCATATCTTCATCTCATTCTGAAGTACAACACTCCTTCAATATCTCTTTACCATCAACTAATACCAACTCTAACAACTACCTAATATCAGAAACTTATGATGAATCGCTACTTGTAAAAGATTTTAGTGATGAAGAAATCAAAATTCCTACAAACTCCTTAAATGACAGAAACTATAATTATTCTGATCTTAACTCTACTGAAATATATAACCCAACAACATGTTACAATAAATTTCTTTACTATCATAGACTACAAGCCCTACCTTCTCCACAAACTGTAGGCACTTTCTTGCAATATATACTAGAATATTACCCCATGTTTTATTCAGACCAATATATCAAAATTTCTGTCAAACCATATCCTCAAATTGACTATTTCTTCACTGAAGCACATATTTACCTTCTATATTAAAACTTACTACCAGGTCACTTTATAATTTCACCTTTAGTGGAGCTACCAACCTTCTGTAATATTGAGCTTAAATCATCTAACAACAATTTTCAAATACTACTTTCTATTCCAATTTCAACAACACCTCCAAGTAGAGGCTCTTCTTCTAATACCCAAGACCTTCTGCAAAACTTGCACCTAAATATTGTTACACACAATGTTAGAGGTTTTAATGTTGCTTCCAAAAGGCAAACCTGGCAAGACTACTGTATTAACTACAATATCTCAATTGCATGTATTACTGAAACTAAAATCTCATCCAAAACAAACCTTTCTTTTTGCAACAATAATCTATTTACCTACTACTAGGCAAATTCTGAAAGTTCAATTGAAGGAACAGCCATTATGATTCGCAACCATCTTAAACCTCATGTACACAGTTGTCTTACTCACTCAGAAGGAGCTATTGCTTTGGACCTGTTTTTCAAAGGCAATATTAAGCTCCGTATTATATCAGTTTATCTTTCATCTACTGATTCAAATAAAAGAAATCAAACTCAAAATCAGGTTATCAACAGGCCCAACAATCTAATCTACACCCTATTATCCTGGGAGACTTTAACACACATGATAACACAACTAGTTTAGCATCAAAATATAAACTTATAAACTTTTTACATGTTTGAAATTGGAGCCCATTATAACAATATACACTATACTTGGTCAAATAGAATTAACAATAGCAGAATAGATTATATCTGAACTGACTCATTTAATATACAATTTCTTCTTTCTTATAATCTAAATAATAGCCAAACCAGCACTCTTAGTGACCATCTTATTCTATTTACTTCTTGGACATTTCCTAATGCCTATAGCAAACCTCCACGCCTTTACACTAGGATTAGTCGCAGAATTTTCAACTACAAAACAATGAGCTCAGATCAATGGACAAAGTATTCTGATTTATTATCTCAGCTATTCACCAAAAACCAAGTTCCACTCTCAACTAACACACAAGAAAGTATTGATACAACCTGGCATAAAATACAACTTTGTACTATACAGGCTGCAATTCAAAAAAATTCCTAACAAAAAAACTCGTAAACAAAGTTATAATCACAAATACACACCACACTGTACTGCACTTCATACTGGTCTCAAAAAACTAGGACATTTTATTAAACTCTTAAAAAACAATTCCATTGATTACTTATCTCACATCAATTCACACATTTTATTCATCAACTCAAAAGCAAAGTGTAATTTCAACTTCCTTACATCGCTTGATTCTAATCAAATTCAAATATGGCTTCTACATGCACAAAGTATTTGGAAACAAATATATCATGCATACCATTTAGAATACTCTCTTCTTCTTTGACAACAAATTAACCAAGCCTCTGAAAAAAGATATGAATCTCTTGTAACTAAACCTACACAGGCTATAAATAGTATACTTGATCGCTACAAACCTCCTGTCCATTTTACAAATATTAAGCTTCAAAACCAACTTATTACTGATTCAACTTTAATTAAACAACATATCCAGTCACATTTCAATAACTGGACCACATATAGGCCTATTAATCAAAACTTATTTAATAATTTCTGGCACACAATACCATCCACTACCACATATTAAATCTGAATGGTATATTCCATTAACTCTGCCTATAACAGAAAAAGAGGTTATTCAAACAATCTCTCAACTCCCTAATAATAAAGCCTGTGGTCCTACAGGCATAAGCTATGAAATGATTAAACATTTCAACTCAACTGGTATTACTATCCTTACACCCTTTTTTAATCGATGTCTTATACAAAACTCAATCTCCAAACAATGGAAAAGAGGAAGAATCTTTCCTATTCCAAAAAATAATTCTTTTGATGGTAATCTCAATCTTATATGTCCAATAAGCCTTATTGAACATACTAGAAAAATCTATACCAAAACCATTACCAATAAGCTAAATCAAGTCTTTTCACAATATCCTATTCTTTCACCATATAACTATGTCGCTCTTCCTGAAAATAGTACATTCATCTCTATCCATATTCTCAACAATCTTATAGAAGATGCAAACTGTAACCACAAAGAAATTTGGCTCCTATCACAAGATATGAGTAAAGCTTATGACTCTGTAAATTTTACTCTTTTAGAACATGCCCTTACACGTCTACTTCTGCCCACTAATATTGTTAATACTCTTCTTAACATCTTAACTGATCGACAAAACAATGTTATTACTAATTTGGGGCTTACACAGTCTTACAATGTTCAAAATGGTATTGACCAAGGAGAAACAATAACACCCCTTCTCTGGCGAATCTACTATGACCCTCTTATCTCTTATATATACTCTAACTCATCTGGTTATACAATTTAAACATCTTGGTTTACCAATCTTAAAAATCTTTCATCTGACAATTTACAAACCAAATGTTCTGTGCTAGCCTATATGGATGATACCTTATGGATGCACCATCCCAAACAGAGCTTTCCAAAATACTTACTATTGCAGAGTCTTTTTATTCTATGGCAAATATTCAAGTTAATCCAGCCAAATCAATACTTTCAACCAATATCAAGCAACAAAACTACTACCCAATTATATACAACAATTATCTTCTTCCTTTACAACAACCAAATCAGCCTTTTAAATTTCTAGAACATTGGTTTACTTTAGATAATAAACAATTTCAACAAACTCGACTTATAATTGCTGAATCAAACCAGCTTATACAAATTGCTCGTACAAAACATATTACAGATACTCAAGCATGTTATATTATCAATACTGTCATTATTCTCACAATAGAATGCCGGTTACAAAATATTGTACTAAGTCAGCCAACATGTAACAAAATTTTAACACAGTACATAGGATTAATCAAGCATAAAGCCAAACTCAACCACACAATCCCCACTAGTATTTTACTTCACCCTCAAATTTACAATATTAAAAACATCTGGGACATTCAACTCCAATATCATATATCTAGTTTTATTAAAAGATTAAACAATAACAACCTATTACTGTAAGTACTACTACTCTTATTAGAGTTCAACAACTTCAAAATAACTTTTGGTTACCTACTAGTATTTTTTTACACCCTAATTCTACAATTGATGGTTCTAACAAATTAACTACAACTTTTAAAATAATCCAGCTCTTCAAACACTTAAACTGATCAATAAGTACTAACTCTTATTACAATATTCCTTTTGTAATCCAAGAAGGTTCAACTTCTCTAGAATCTATTTTGGCTTCACATCCTAAATATACAACTTTTAAAAAACAAATTCGGCATTATTATTTATTTTTTCTTGACCAACTTACAACATATGACAACTCATATCTGTTAGAATGAAAACATATTTTACCAAGACTACATAAAATCCTAAAGGCAGAACCCCTCAATGGTTTACCTTCCTAGAAGATAAAGTTACTAGCCACTCTTATGAACGTACTATCTACTCACATATAAACTTACCTTCTACAAACTACTATAGCTATACTACTGGACACTTTTTAAAACATGCCAAACCTTGGCTTATTACACTGTTAAATGATCAAGTCATTATAGGCAAAGCTTGTCGCCAACCAACTACATCAGACTTTACACTAATAACACACTAGCAATGTTCTTTTTAAACACAATTTACAAATCTATATCCAACTTCTCCAATTATTATATCATCATGTAGTAACTGTCCTCTTAATACTAAAATAATCAAAAACAAATACACTATTCTAATACCTACTAGTTATGCTACAAAATTCTTTGGCAGACTAAATTCTGACAAAACAATTAACTTAAATGCTAATTTTCTAGATCTTATATACTCAATTGCACTTAGAAACCTAATTCAAATACCACCATTACCAAATCTTAATATTTCTACTACACAACTTCCTTCTATATTTAAACCAAGTCAAGCTTGTAATACTTTACAGGCTTTTACAAATTATAATAGTAGTTATTCAGAACTAACTTTTTATATAGATGGCTCTGTTATTAATCTAGGCAACTCTCAGTGCTCTATGGGAATTGGCTAAATACAATTAGATAATCTAAATATCATACACACCTTTTAAGTACAAACCAAATATTGGCCATGCTCATTTAAAGCAGAATTACTTGCAATTTTAGCTGCAATTAGTACAGCTCCTAGAAACTGTACTATCCAAATTTATACAGACTCACAATCAGTTATATCTAAATTCCAAAACCTAACCAATACTATGCTACTTCCAAACTTCTTAAATATCCCCTACTGGTCAATTTGGAATACACTACTTAATCTAATTAAATAATATAATCTTAATATCACTTTGTACAAAGTTAGAGCACATGAAGATAATAATTTTAACAACAAAGCTGACCAACTAGCACGTAATCATCATATAGCACCTTATCTTATTTTCAATCCAAACAATATATACAATTCTTAGTATACACCAACCTCAGATAACTACCCAATGGAACTTCTCATACGTCACAGCATCAGAACAATTTGCAGAGCACATATAATTGCATAGTAGACATCACAAAACCACTTTCAACAATAGAACTCAATCTCACAACTTATTAACTGGAATACTTCATGGTTATATATTAATAATAACCAAAAAATTACCAATTTTTCATACAGCTTTCAATCTTCTACTCTAAAATCTTTTAGAGTCAAATTATTATTAAATGAGCTTCCCTCCTCACATATCCTTCATAAAAGATATCTATCATACCCTAACATTTGTCATATATGCCAATAGGCAAGTAGTGCTTTACACTGGTAGAGGTTGGAATCGGTCAAATTTTTTGTGATCGATCATTGATCGAACATGTGCAAGATAAATCGATCTATTATCGATTATGTGCTTTGATCGATCAAAATCATTTGATTGGTTAAAATCGTTGGATCGATCATAATCGTTTGATCGTTTAATTGGTCAAAATCATTTGATTGATCATAATTGATCATGGATTTTAATTGGTCAATATGCTTAATCGGTCAAATTGTTAGATTGGTATTGTTAGATTGGTCATAGTTTATGACCGATTATGTATATGAATGAAATAAATCACTGATTGGATAGCTTAAAATTAATATAAAAGGATTATCTGAATTATAATCCTAGATATCTTTTATGCAATTGGTCAACGATGATAATACAAAGTCTACTATAAATTTTTGACAATGATATAATTTTTTTTAAAAGAATTTAATGTGGGTTTATTTTTATTATTTTAATTTAGCATTATACTAAGTGTATATCTTATATCTGTAATATAAATATATTATTATACTAAGTGTATATCTTATGTCTTCATATAAATATTGCATATTTATAATGGATAAAGATATAATTACTGGTAGTAAAGTAAAATATATTCAGTCATATTGTTTTAAAATCGGAAGGGTTACTCTTATTCATCGATAATATCTGGTACTTCAAGTTAATAAAATTGACTATCTATAAAAGAATTATTAAACAAATCAATAATATAGGAAAATATAATTTATTAAAAAAAAAACCAAAATAATAAATACCTTATAATCATTATTGGATAAAATAAAACAACTTGTATAATAAGAGTCATTATATACGTGCATATTCTTATTTTTATATTTTGTAATTTTTCATCAGATTTGAACAATTCAGATAAAATACTTTCACTATTCAGCCATTCTGCAAAAATATCACAAATTTCAGTTGCAGTTGGTTGTTCTTTTAGTTCTGTACTTCAACATTTCTTTATTAAATTCGCATAACACTTTGCAGTATTTTTATGAATATGTGGACGTGAACTTGTATTTGAAATTGGTCTTTAGATTTGGATTTTGGCTCAAAAGGAATGGGTTTACCACATAAAATTCCCATATAACTATACCAAGTGAATAAATATCTGATACTTTAGTATATTGTTTATTGTTCCAAACTTCAGGAGCAATATAAGGTAAAATTCCACAAATTCTATCTGATTTCGATTTTAAAGCAATATTAGCTGTACAAGAAGTAGGGCTATCTATCTATAGATAAATTTTCAAATCCAACCATTCCAACACACACGCTTCATTATGCGCTCATAACACGTACCCACCCTCGCACAGGAACTTTCTTTTGGTTCTTTTCTTAAAAGGAGAGGACAAGAAATAGTTCAAAAAGCTGAGAAGAGTGAATCAAAATAAAAGACCAAGGATTTACCGAAGACTTAAAATAGTTTTTATAGGACTTAGTGCTTATTTTTTTATATATTTTTAACCTCTTGTGATAGAAACACGCAAGGACTTAAAATTAAACAAATTTATAAAGAAAAAATATAATAAAACCTACCTTACATATAAAACCAAATTTCTTTTTCAAAGTCGGACCACGACATTAGCAGTCTTAGGTCCTCATATCAACCGATTTGGTTTGGCCCCAAAATTAGCCAATCATGATTGAGAATTATTTGTCATTAAAATTTATTATAAAGAAAGTTTTTTACAAAAGCGGTTTTTTAAACTTACATAGAATATTGCAATATCTACCTGTTTAATTATTGGCTAAAAGTAAGTTAAAAAGACTGTTTTTCTCAAAAATCGGCTCTGAATTCACTCTTACCCATTATACAACTGATCAAACAATGGCAAACTGATCGTTCACTGCCCGAAAATACCCGAACGCTTCAACAACTAGTGATAGTGCTTTCGTTATAGCTTAGAATAGCTGGTTTTTTGGTATTTATTGCTTATTTATCTCATATAGAGGCTAAAAAAACATTTTTAATGAATGTTTCGTTTGTATGTCACTAAATGGCAAAAGTTTGTGTAACAGTTTATCGAAAAAAGACCCCTAAAAATCAAATCGGTGGATATGTAAATTTGGTTTTGACCTTTTCCTTAATATAGCATCTTCGTTAAAAAAAGTCCACCCATGAACCAATTTGAGCATCCATTTTTGAAACAGTTGTAGGATAACCATTTCCTAAATAAATACCATAATCTACTGTTGCTGTCCAAGAGAATATAGAATTGCCTATTCTTTCAGTTTTTTTTATTTTTATTACGTCCAATGTTATTGAAAGTCCTAAATCTGCAATATATACTTTTCGAATAAGGTCATGGGAATGAATTATTTGAAGATCTAATGCAATACATTGTAGTAGATTTAATCCTTCCAATCCATTAGTGCTATACTATGTAGGTTTTTGCGCAAATATCCATGTAGAGCATATTCTATGACTAGAATATAATCTTTAGAAGCCTTGTCTTTTGATATACTAAAGCATTTTAAAAATATTGGATCTTTAAGTCCGATATCACAATAAACCTTTAACTAATTATAAGAAATATATATAAATGATAAATACAATATAATTATTGATGATTTTTATAAATATTACCTCTTTTATAAATTCTTCGTAATAATTATCTGATTTATGAAGTAATTTAAGCACAACCATTTGACGTAATCTTTTATCAACCCAGATAGCATTGCAAAACCACCTCTACCTATTTCCAAATTTATCCAAGATAACTGATATTTATTTTCTATCAACATTTTTTTAAATCATCAATTACTGTATTACGCATTCACTCATTTGTAGTGTTACTGGATAAACTTTTCACTCGGCATTGCAAAGCCACAGATAATAAGATTAAAAATATAGTATAGAATCCGGATTTACCCAGATTCGGATTATCATTTGGATACACAAGGTAGAATCCGAATTTAATCCAAATGGCTCTTAAAAAATAGAATCGAAGCACTAGTGCAAAGACCCACTTGGTTATTAGGCTCTGTGGCTCCATAAGCATTGTAAGGAACTCTTGTTTTAGTGATTAAACTCTGAGGTTACTGTTCACTTTGGTACGTTCGATCACTAAACGAACGATCGTACTCAAAAAATTTTTTTTATATGATTGGTCACAATCAAACAGATTAAATGATCGATCATTTCGTAATTGATCATCATCTCTACTCTATTATTTGAATTATTAATATATTTTAAGATATTTTAAGATCTGCATTATTCGATATTAATTTAAAACCAATATAATTTTCTCCAATACCCAATTCAGTAATCGATCAAAAATTATAATCGATCAAACTAACTTTTGAAATATTTTGAAATCGAACATATCAAGTTCGAATCTCTAATTGTAATCAATTAAACTTTATGATCAATCATAGCCTTTTGATCGATTATAATCGATCAAATGGCTATGATTGATCATTGAGTTTGATCGATCATGATCGAACAAAAAAATTCGTGATCGATCATAACCGATTTGACCAAGCAATCGATCATACCATGTTTGATTTCAATCTCTATGCACTGGGCCCTCTGTTCAGATACTAATCTATTACTGGACCTTATAAACATTTCTTTAAACCAAATATTTAGTCCTAACAAACTAGATATTTCCCCAACTCAGACTAAAAATCTTTACTCCCAAATCTTAAAACTTGATAGTTTTCAAATCTACCATTTTTCACATAAGCCTTCACTATACTCAACTCTATCAGGTCTTATTCTACTAGAGCTAATAAATATAATACAAGAAATTACTCTATCTTCAAAACTTGCCAGCTCTCTTACAATTAAATTTTTACTTCATCTCAACCAACAAATCTATACAAAAATTTGGATTCCATACTGTACTTCAAGATCACAATACCAACGAGCAACTTCACAAAACCAGCCTATACCTTCTGGATCTTCTGTAATTACTACATATTCAACTCAAACTAATAATAATAACTCTATTATAAATACCTCTATTCAGAAAGTAGAATACTGGTACCCTTACTGGATTAAATATCTTATACACTTTTCAAGTATATTAACTAATCCCCAAATCTAGGTGAGCCTTGGCCACTCTGGTTGGTTTAGGCCACAGATAAGTACTAGGTCTATTTTTGTTTATCTAGCTATATGTCTGAGTTCTTTTTCCTAGCATTAGATTTAAATTATAAAGTTTTTTCTAATTATAAAAAGTTTTTATTAAATTTAATAAAGATAAGAGCAAGGTCTCACCATTCATATCAAAAAAAAAGAAATTTCTTAGTGTTAATAATAAGTGATAAGTATTTTACGTTTTTTGAGTTTTATCCACCTATTTGAGTTTTGGTCAAAGCACCGTTAATACCAGACATTGAGTTGCCACCAAAGAAAGAGTTCTTATTAAGAACCAAGACCACGTTAGACGACAAATATATTAAATATAAACTCGAATATAAAGATTAGTACTAATTTACTAAAAAATGAATAAAACAAAGAAAAAAAAATATAAGAACCTACCCTGCCAAACTCCTAATCTTACAAATCTTTAGTTGTAATCTCCACTACCTGGCGTTTTAACTAGTGATGCCACCGAAATTGATTTTTGAAAAAGACCTATTTCGTCTCTATTAAAGAAAATTAAAATTTTTTATAAGAAAAAGCAAATAAAATTTATATAGATATGTTCCTTATAATTTCGTCTATTCAAAAAAAGTATCAAATAATTTCATCTTTCAAGTAAAATAGATCAAAAACAATTTCGTCTTTAAATTTTAATTTCGGGTTTTAGAACCCGAAATAGTTTCGTCCTCATGTATAGTTCTAATGAAAAAGTTCAAAAAATTAAATAAAACAACTAACAAAAAAATACTTATTAAAAAAAAATACTTATCTATTTTTACAAATCATAATCTAGATCTACCGGTAGATCCAGAAATCTGGGTAAATAATTTAATAAAAAATAAATAAAATAAATAAAATAAATAAAAAAAATATAATAATAGAAAAAATAAAAAAAAAATAAATACAAAAAAAACCGTTAAGGGTAAAGTACAGTATCGATCATTTTCATATATAATCATCATACAAAAAAAATTTTATATAGGGGCAAAAATACGCTACTGATAAGGATTTTTGAGAACACAACCAATTTTAGCCAAAATTTTGTAGCATATAGGTCAAAGCCTTCTATTTATGGTAGTAAAACTTTAAAGCTACATATTATATTAAAAAATTCTACTTGTATATATCATCAATTTGTCTAGGACAATTGAGATTTGCCTAGATAGTACAATATAAATAACATACAATAACATATGATCATCATCTAATTTCAATTGATTGTTATTGTAAAAAAAATTAGTAACGTGATCACTATTAAAATGTAGATCGTTGTACTCTACTCTTAAAATAATAATAAAAATAACTAAAATAATAATAATAATAATAATAATAAATAATAATAATAATAATAATAATAATAATAATAATATAACATGTAAAATAAATAAAAAAAATAAAAAAAAACGTGATAAAATAACTATTTAAATAAATAATAATAATTAAAAAAAAATCATAAAAAAAAGTTAAAAATTAAAATAACAGATAAATAAAAAAAAATTTATATACAAAAAAAAATAAAATTAAAATATAAAAAACTGATAAATAAAAAAAATTGAATAAAAAAAATGATTTAAAAAAAAAATAAAAAAAAAGATAAAACAAATTAGATAAAAAACAGGTTTAAAAATAAAATTAAAAATAATAAAAAAAAATAACCGTTTAAAAAAATAAATTAAAATAAATAATTTAAAAAATAAAAAATAAAAAAGTCGAAATTAATTAAAATAAAAACAAAAATTTAAAAAAAGTAAAAAAGAAATTTTAAAAAATTAAATAAAAAAACATTAAAAAAGAAAAAAATCAAAAAATAAAAATTAAAAAAACAAAAAAAAATTAATTAAAAAATTGAAAAAAAGTTTAAAAAAATGATAAAAAAATGATAAAAAAAATTGTATAAAATAAATGTATAAAAAAAATGAAAAAAATTAGAATAAAAAAATGTGTTACATTATTTATTTATTTGTTTATAGATTTTTTCCTGCACATATATGCAATATGGTGGGAATAAAAGTAAATTTTGGCCTTACTATAACCGGAAATTTACATTTTATTCCCACCATTGCATATATGTGCTAAAGATATTATTTTGTTATTATACGAATTTTAAAAATCTGCAAAATTAAAATTTTTTATAAATTTTCGTTATTATAATCTGTGACGATTATACTTTTATTTATTCCCACTATCGTGTTATTTCAAATTTTAAATAAAAAATTCAAAATAAAAAAAATAATAATAATAAAAAAAAAAGTGAATAAAAAACATATCCACAAATTTTTGGAATTTATTATTAAAAACTCCAAAAATCTTTAATAGTAAATAACTTTTGTTCTGCTAGTCTGTTTTTGATAAAAAAACTACCAAAAGTTCACATTGATAAGACGGTTCTAATGACCCCAAAATCGGTAAAATCCAATCACTGGATCCAGAGATCGTTAACGATTTGTGTCACTTCAAGTATTTAAGAATTGCAAAAAACAAGAACTCTTTCCGTCTATCAATTGTACACAATTTTTTCTAACTAATTTTTTTAAAAAAACTGCTATAACTTAAAATATTACTAAGTTAACTTGATTTCTACATCTAAATAAACTTGCTCTTCTTCTAAAAATACATATAATATCAAATTATTACTGTAAAAACTTTTAAACTCACCAACTAAAGGCCCTTTGGCCTAAATTTGTATTTTTTACAAAATACATTAAAAACAGTATTCTAAACCTATTTTACAAACTAAAGAAAAGTTAAAGAGCTCATCTTTCTCGTCATAACAAGCTGTATTTTATGCTTGTAGCCCTAAAACTAACTAAGATATATTTAAAATATCTTTAATTTTTTCTTTAATTTTTTACTTTTTTTTTCCCCCTTTTTTCTACTACAAAAAACTCTACAGGCGTTTTTTGTGTAACATAAAACTGAGTTACCCACATTTTTCAATAACCCAGAATTATTGGTTCCTTATTAATTGCACAAATTATTAATTAACTATACACAAAACAAATATTTGCCTTTTTTGTTAAAGTTACCTAACTTTATAATTTAGCCTAATTTGTGTAACACGTGATCTGTGTAATATGTGACCTGTATAGCACGTGACCTGTATATCACGTGATCTGTAACCTAAACTAACCTGTTGGTACTACATTACACAAAACAAATTATACCTCATTGTGAAGCTCTCTTTGATCCCTATTATATTATTATATTTATTAAGCCTGATCCCTCTTTTTTAATCCTATATTTATACTACTTGGTTCTATACTTACAAAGCTTATTATACAATCTGATACTTTCAACATGCCTACACTTACTAGTGAAGAACCTGATTCCTATAATATTGACTACTTCTATCCTAAATACAAAGATCGTTTTGGAGTATTTATTAAAGAAGCAGATGCTGCAATACTTAAAGTAATGCCATCTGCCTTTAGTCCTCCTAATTGTGAAACCAAAACCAAAAATACCTATCATTACTTTTCAGTACCAACTCAACCAACAATTAGCACTTGTATTTGTAAAAAATACCATGTTAGTTTTACTTCCCAATATTACCGTATTCCTACTGAACTTACTACTAAAATACTTTCTTAAGGACCTACTCCAATGGATACCTCTCCAACAATTAATATTGAAAAAAGATTTAATAGAATTCAAGATACTATTTCCAAATTACCTATGAAACAACCTACAACTCAAAATCTCGATCTTAGAGATGCACAACCTAGAATACTATTTCCAGCCTATTATAAAGATCCAACTCCTACAGCTATCACTCTTCACTCCCAACATTTTCATACTTGTTTTTTATGCAATGCTAGGAATATTCCTTGTGTTAAAATATCTTCAAATGAACAATATGCACCAGACTACACCAAATGTTGTATCTTTAAAGGACGTTTATTACATCATGAATGTGCTAAACTTACTCAAGATTTTAAATTAACTCCTATTCAAAAAAAACTAAACTTAGAACAACTGTCCTTTTGCCATTTTTATTATTGTTTTATACTTACAAAAGGACAAAAGCTCAATCTTCTTGAAAAACTTGTACAAAGAAGCAAACAAATCAAAACTAAAAAACAACAACAACAATAGCAATAGCAACAGCCAAAACAACAACAGCATCTTAAAAAACAACAACCAAAAAGTACAAAATCTAAACCCAGTACCCACAAAAGTCCTTCAAATTTATTTGATTGGTCTACTAACTTTCCAATTACCTCTGAAATGGAACAATATGACAAACTTTCTACTAAACTTGCCCAACAACTCTTTTTCTTTATTAAGCCTTATCTTAGAGATTTTACACCAGGTCAACCTATCAAATCAAATGAATCACAAGACCAAACTAAATATAACTCCAACAAAGAACCACGAAAATATTCATTTAACTACTTACTTAACAAAATGGCTAATGACAAACCTAAATTTCTTGAAGAATTTATTGATAGTTATAATCTTTCTCTAGACCAAACTATATCTTATCCTTTTCAAGTATACCGTAATACACTTAAAAACCTACTTAAAAACTTTACTACTACTCTTTTTACAAAACTAAATTATGCCAAGATCTTTCGCTCACATTATTCTATTCCATCTTATTCAACTTTCAATAGAAACAAAGTTGCAATTAATCTTGCACGCTTACACCTCTATCTACATGACAAATACCAAACAATTGACTATTCTAAATTTATTGAAGATCTTGACTTAAAACCTATTATGGCATCCTTTAATTATACAATTATATATAACAAACCAAATACACCTCTCTTGGATATACAAAATAATAATAGATTTAATATTCATATTTCTTTAAACATACCAACTACCAACTTTCTAACTACTTTTGAAATTTCTTCCATTAAACCCTTTACCAAAATATTCAACAAATGGTTTGAACCATTTTTTGAAAGATATAAACTACAATTTAATAATATAGACAAACAAAAAACTCAAAATTATATCAAATATCAAATATACCTTAAATTACTTGAAGAGTGTAAAAAGTTACTACCTACTTCATACAATCCTTTATCTATTAACTCACTTAAAGAACGTTCTAAAGAATCACGCAAACTTGCACTCTTTTACTTACATACCTGCAACCAAAACAAATGTACTTTATTGACAACTAAAGAAGACCATAATATTAAATCCATATGGGCTGATTTATGGAATTGCCAATAACTTATGATATACTAATCTATTTTTGAATAATTTTAATACCAAAATGTTGGCCTCGATGAGACGGTTCTAATGAATCCAAAATCATCAAAATCCAATCACTGGATCCCAAGATAATTAAGTTTTGTATAATTTTACTATTAACTTTTACTATGTAAAAAATCAACGTATGGATTGGTTTTACTATGTAGACAATCAACGTATGGATTGGTTTTCATATATGAAAACCAATCCATACTTTGATTGTCTACATAGTAAAAGTTAATATAAAATTATACAAAATCTTAATTATCTTGGGATCCTGTAATTGGATTTTGATGATTTTGGATTCATCAGAACCGTCTCATTGAGACCAACATTTTGGTAATAAAATTATTCAAAAATAGATTAGTATATCAAAAGTTATTGGCAATTCCATAAATCAGCCCATATGCTCTCTTATCATACTACTTCAAAGAGTCCTTTAGTACATATCTAGTACCAGAAAACCCAACTAAAAGAATTTGGGTTCTTCCAGAGCTTGAACTTGAAATCTTTTCTCAAAACCAGCTAGATGCTACAACCTTTACCAAACCTACACCTATTACTAAATTCAAAGAACTTGCTACAAAAATAGCAAAAAAATTTGCAAAAGAAAATGATGTATCAGAAACTATTAAATGATACACCTACTACTTCTACTGTTATCTTAAAAACTATCTTCATACTGCTGCAACAAATGACAAAATTCAAGATATGGACCTAAAACAGGTATTAGAATTTCTTATAACTTCTAATATCAATTCACATATACTTGCTAGAGTAATTACTTTCTATGATATTCAACTCCAACCCAAATTTTCTATTAAACAAATTCAAGAAAAATACAATGAAAAATACTTTCCTCAGGCAGAGGAATTTATTATCAATCATTTCAAAATCACAACTCCTATAGCAAATGATGATGCACTTTTTTTTACTCCTAATATCATAAACAATAATACTCCTGACAACCAAACCAATCCTCCTTTTCAATAACTTCTTCTGTAGAAAACATGGATGCAGCTACCGCCTCTATAACAATAATGTACTCTACATTAAGTAGGCCATTTATAGAGGTGAATAATGTAAGTAGGTAGGTAGGAAAGTCTATTTACATGGAAGAACTAATTAACGACGGTCAGACTCAACGTACAGAGCAGACTTTAGCTTCTTGCACAACTGTGAGAACCGAGTATATGACGAGCGCCTCTACAGAAGACAATTACAGTACTTTAGATACCATATCTTCATCTCCCTCTGAAGTACAACTCTCCTCCAATACTTCTCTATTACTAACTACTTCTAGTTCTAACAACTACCCAATATCAGAAATTTATGATGAATCCTTACTTGAAAAAGACTTCAGTGATGAAGAAATTAAACTACCTACAAACTCTATAAGTGAAAGAAACTTCTTCATCAATCCCTATCCTAACCCTCCTAAAATATACAATCCAAAAGCATGCTATAACAAATTTTTTTACTACCATAGACTATGAACACTCCCTTCTCCACAAACTGTAGGATCTTTCTTGCATTATATACAAGAATATTATCCTATGTTTTATTCAAACCAATATATAAAAATTTCTATTAAACCACATTCCCGATTTGACCATACTTTCACAGAAGCACACATATACCTTCCATATGAAAATTTTATACCAGATCATATTATATTTCCAGCTTTTGAAGATTTATTACACTACTCTGATGTTGAACTTAAATCACCCAATAACTTCTCAAATTCAAATTTATCCTATCCTTCTGAGGAACTCTGCTATAACAAATTCCTTAAAAAATATATAATCCCATTATTGCCACCTTTACAAACACTTAAATCCTTTATAAAGTACTTATTTAGAAACTCATTTTTACTACCATTCAAAATCTCTATTAATACTATAACTCTCGAAGCACATGTATATCTCAACACCCAAGATAAAACTCTTCCAAACCACACTATAATCACTCCTAACCAATATTCTAAACACTATCAGTCACTAATTAAATCATCTTCATTATCTACTGAATCAAATAGCACTTTATTAATGCCAACCACAGGCTCTTGTTCTAATATCCAAGACATTCTGCAAGATCTACATCTAACTATTGTTACACACAATGTTAGAGTTTTAATATTCCTTCCAAAAGGCAAATCTGGCAAGATTACTGTATGAACCATAACATTTCAATTGCATGCATTACTGAAACTAAAATTTCATCAAAAACAAAACTTTCTTTTTGCAACAATAACTTATTTACCTACTACTTGGCAAACTCTGAGTGCTCAGTAGAAGGTGCTGCAATTATGATTTGCAATAATCTTAAACCTCATGTTCACAGTATTCATATACATCCAGTTGGAGCTATTGCTTTGGACTTGTTTTTCAAAGGTGATATAAAGCTCCTTATTATATCAGTTTACCTTTCATCTACTGATTCATACAAAAGAAATCAAACTCAAAACCAGGTTATTAACTGGATCCTACAGGCTCAACAATCTAACTTACACCCTATAATCTTGGGAGATTTTAACATGCATGATAACATGATAATACAACTAGCTCAGCATCAAAATATAAACTTATTAATTTCCTACATCGCTCAAATATGTTTGATATTGGAGCTCATTACAACAATACACACTATACCTGGTCAAACAAAATTAATCATAGCAGAATAGACTATATTTGGACTGATTCATTTAATATACAATTTCTTCTTTCCTACAATATTAATGACAGCCAAACTAGTACACTTAGTGATCATCTTATTCTTCTTACAACCTGGACATTCCCTAAAGCCTATAGCAAACCTCCACGCTTTCATACTGGTATTAGTTGCAGAATTTTTAATTACAAATTAATGAACTCAGATCAATAGACAGAATATTCTGATCTATTGTCCCAACTATTTATCAAAAATCATGTTCCACTTTCAACCAATACACAGGAAAGCATTGATACAACCAGGCACAAAATACAACAATGCACCATACAAGCTGCAATTCAAAAGATACCTAATAAAATAACTTGTAAACGAAGCTACAATCATAAATATACACCACACTGTACTGCACTTCACATTGGTCTTAAAAAGCTAGGACACCTGATAAAACTTCTAAAAAGCAACTCTACTTTTTACCTACCTCACATCAATTCACATATCTTATTTATAAACTCAAAAGCAAAGTGCAATCTTAATCATTTTATATCTCTTGACCCTAATCAAATTCAAACATGGCTAGTACAAGCACAAAGTATTTGGAACAAATATACCATGCATACCACTTGGAATACTCTCTTCTTCTTTGTCAACAAATTAATCAAGCCTCTGAAAAAAGATGCGAATCTCTTGTTACTAAACCTACACAAGCTATAAACAGTATACTTGATCGCTATTAACCTCCTGTCCATTTTACAAATATTAAACTCCAAAATCAACTTATTACCGATCCTACTCTAATTAAACAACATATCCAATCACATTTTAATAATTGGACTGCATGCAGACCTATTAATCAAAATTTATTTGATAACTTTTGGAATCAACAATATCGTCCACCTTCACATATTAAGTCTGAATGGTATATATTGCTAGCTCTTCCTATAACAGAAGAAGAAGTTACCCAAACAATTTCTCAACTCCCTAATAGTAAAGCCTGTGGTCCTACAGGTATTAGCTATGAAATGATCAAACATTTTAACTCGACTAGTATTACTATCCTTACATCACTTTTTAACCGGTGTCTCACACAAAACTCAATTCCCAAACAATGGAAAAAGGGAAGAATCTTTCCTATTCCAAAAAACAATAAGTTTGATGGTAATCTTAATCTTACACGCCCAATAAGCCTTATTGAACACACCAGAAAAATCTATACCAAAATTATTACCAACAGACTAAATCAAGTTTTTTCACAATATCCTATCCTTTCACCATATAACTATGTTGCTCTTCCTGGGAATAGTACTTCTATTCCTATTCATATCCTTAATAACCTTATAGAAGATGCCAACTGCAATCACAAAGAAATATGGCTTCTATCACAAGATATGAGCAAAGCTTATGACTCTGTCAACCCTACTCTTCTAGAACATGCTCTTACACGTTTACTTTTGCCTACTAATATTGTTAATATCCTTTTAAATATTTTAACTGATCGACAAAACAAAGTTATTACTAACTTGGGACTTACACAATCCTATCAAGTCCAAAATGGTATCGATCAAGGAGAAACAATAACACCTCTTCTTTGGCGGATTTACTATGATCCTCTTATTTCATACATATACTCAAATTCACCTGGCTATACAATTGAAACTTCCTGGCTTACTAACCTCAAAAACCTTACAACTGACAATTTACAAACCAAATGTTCAGTTCTAGCATATATGGATGATACTTTATGGATAGCATCATCCCAAACTGAGCTCTCCAAGATTCTTACTATTGCAGAATCCTTCTATTCTATGGCAAACATTCAAGTTAACCCAACTAAATCAATACTTTCAACCAATATTAAACAACAAAACTACATTCCAATTATATACAACAACCATCCTCTTCCTCTTCAACAACCAAATCAGCCTTTTAAGTTTCTTGGGTGCTGGTTCACTTTAGACAACAAACAATTTCAACAGACCAAACTTATTATTGCTGAATCAAGCCAGCTTATACAAATTGCACGTACAAAACAAATTACAGATACTCAAGCACGCTATATTATCAATATCATTATTATTCCTACAATAGAATACCGGATACAAAATATAGTATTGAGCCAGTCAACATGTAACAAGATCTTAACACAGCATATAGGATTAATCAAGCATAAAGCCAAACTTAACTGTACAATCCCTACTAGTACTTTACTTCATCCTCAAATTTACAATATTAAAAATATCTGGGATATACAACTTCAACACCACCTATCCAACTTTATTAAAAGATTAAACAACAATAGTCTATTAAGCACTACTACTCTTATTAGGGTCCAACAACTTCAAAATAACCTCTGGTCACCTATCAGTATCTTCTCACACCCTAATCCTACAATTGATGGCCCTAATAAATTAACTACAACCTTTAAAATTATTCAGCTCTTCAAACATCTTAACTGGTCTATTAGCCCTAATACTTACTCTAACATTCCCTTTACAATCAAAGAAGGTTCAATTTCTTTAGAATCTATTCTTGCTACACATCCTAAATATACAACTTTTAAAAAACAAATTCGACATCACCATATACTTTTTCTTAATCAACTCACAACATATGACAATTCATGCTTACTAGATTGGAAACATATTCATCCAGACTACACAAAATCCCTAAAGGTAGAACCCCCAATGGTTTACCCTCTTAGAAGATAAAGTCACTAGCCACTCCTATGAACGTACTATTTATCCACACATAAATTTACCTTCTACAAACTATTATAGCTATACTACTGGTCATTTTTTAAAACATGCCAAGCCTTGGCTTATTACATTATTAAATGATCAAATTATTATAGGCAAAGCCCGCCGCCAACCAACTGCATCAGACTTTACATTAATAACTCACTAGCAATGCTCTATTCAAACACAATTCACAAACTTATATCCCACTCTACCAATTATTATATCATCATGCAGTAATTGTTCTCTTAATACCAAAATAATCCAAAACAAATATACTATCCTAATACCTACTAGTCATGCTACAAAATTTTTTGGCAGACTGAATTCTGACAAAACAATTAACTTAAATGCTAATTTTTTAGATCTCATATATTCAATTGCACTTAGAAATCCAATTCATATCCCACCACCACCAATTCTTAATATTTCTACTATACAATTTCCTCATATATTTGAGCCAAGTCAAGCTTATGATACTCTTCAGTTATTTACACATTACAATAATAGTTTTTCAGAACTCATCTTTTATACAGATGGGTCTGTTATTAATCTAGGCAATCCCCAATGCTCTATGGGAATTGGTTGGATACAAATAGCTAACCAGAATATTATACATTCCTTTCAAGCACAAACCAAATTTTGGCCATGCTCTTTTAAAACAGAACTACTTGCAATTTTAGCTGCAATAAGTACAGCTCCTAGAAACTGTACTATTCAAATCTATACAGATTCACAATCAGTTATCTCTAAATTTCAAAGCTTAATTAATACTATACCACTTCCAAACTTTTTAAATATACCCTATTGGTCAATATGGAATACATTACTTAATTTAATTAAGTCCTACAATCTTAATATTACCCTGCACAAAGTAAATGCACATGAAGATGACAATTTTAATAATAAAGCTGATCAACTAGCACGCAACCATCATATAGCACCCTATCTTATTTTTAACCCAAGCAATATATATAATCCTCAATATACACCTACTTCTGATAATTATCCAATGGAACTTCCTATTCGTCATAGCATTAGAACAATCTGCAGAGCACATATAATTGCATTGTGAACATCACAAAACCGCTTTCAGCAATGGAATCAAATTTTACAACTTATTAATTGGAACGCTTCATGATTATATATTAATAATAACCAAAAAATTAGCAACTTTTCACATAGCTTCCAATCCTCTACTCTAAAATCTTTTAGAGTTAAACTATTACTTGATGAGCTTCCTTCTCCACATATTCTTCATAAAAGATATCCTTCATACCCTAATATCTGTCATATATGCCAACAGGCAAGTTATGCCTTGCATTGGGTTACTTGCCCAAATGCCAATCTATTATTAGATCTTATAAACAATTCTTTAAACCAAATACTTAGTTCTGACAAACTAGATATTTCTCCAACTCAGGCCAAAAATCTTCACTCCAAAATTTTAAAACTTGATAGTCTTCAAATTCATCATTTTTCATACAAGCCTTCATTATATTCAACTCTATCAGGTCTTATTCCATTAGAACTAATTAACATACTACAAGAAACTGCTCCATCTTCAAAGTCTGCTCAGTCCCTTACAATTCAATTTTTACTTTATCTCAACCAACAAATTTATACAAAAATCTGGATCCCATACTGTACTTCAAGATCATACTATCAAACAAACAATTTCACAAAATCAGCCTACAGACTCTGAATCTTCTATATCTATTATACCTACAATCGATACCAATAACACCGACTCTATTATAAATAAATCAATTCAGAAAATAGATTACTGGTACCCCTACTGGATTAAATATCTTACACACTCTTCAAGTATATTAACTAATAATCAAATCTAGGTGAGCCTTGGCCACTCTGGTTGGTTTAGGCCACAGATAAGTACTAGATTTACTTTTGTTTATCTAGCTATATGTCTAAGTTCTTTTTCTTAGCATTAGATTTAAACAATGAAATTTTTTCCAACTGTAAAAAGCTTCCATTAAATTTAATAAAGATAAGAGCAAGGTCTCACCATTAAAATTAAAAAAAAAAAAAGAATTGCAAAAAACCAATCTTTAAATATCTGAAGTGATACAAATCGTAATGATCTCTGGATCCAGTGATTGGGTTTTAGCAATTTTGGGTTTATTAGAACCGTCTCATCAATGTAAACATTTTGGTAGTTGTTTTATTAAAAAATGGACCAGGACCCCAAAATATACATAGATAGGTTAGGTTAATTATAGGGTTACTAAAAAAGAAAAGATCTGCAAAAAAAACTTCAAAAATAAGCAAAAAATTACTATAAATAAAAAAGATCTGTATAAAAAACCTCAAAAATAAGCAAACTCATACCTGACCTATCTATGTATATTTCGGGGTCCTAATGGACCAGTGGAACAAAAGTTATTCGCTATTAAAGATTTAATAGTAAATTCTAAAAATCTGTGGATATGAACTGTGTTTTTTTACTTATTTATTTATTTATTTTTGGGTTGTTTTGTTTATTGATTTTTCGTGTTCTTACTAGCAGGTAAGTATAGAAATTATAATTTTAGAAACTATCACAGATTATAATAAGCTGCACCTATTATAATCTGTGAAAATTATACTTTTTAAATATTTGTACAGATTTTATGCTAAAAATCTGCGAAGAACTACAAAAATCTAAATTTTAAAGATCTTTGTAATTTTTAAAACAAGATTCTGCACTTATTTAATAAATTTGAAGATTACTACAGATTATTAATATTTTTATTTTTCCGATTCTATTATAATCTGCAAATATTATACTTTTTAAATATTTTCACAGATTTTTGGCAAAAAATCTGCAAAGAACTGCAAAAATCTAAATTTTGAAGATCTTTGCAACTTTTTAACAAAATTCTGTACTTATTTGATAAATTTAAACATTACTGCAGATTATTAATATTTTTATTTTCTCGATGTACAGTATATAAAATAATGCAAAACCTTAGTGATTTTATGATTCTATAATTGGATTTTAATAGTTTTGGACTTGTTAGAATCATCTCATTGAGACAAACATTTTGGTAGTAAAATCATCCAAAACAGACCAGTAGATCAAGAATTATTTAATATTATATATAGGACGTTGATAAAGCACACCACTGGTGTTCAACACCACATATGTTTTGATCAATCAAAATTCATGAAATTCATGTAACGTGAAGATCAGGTGTAACCCGAATTTTTCGAAAAAATGTTTTTTTTCAAAAATTGTCTATATCGAAAAATTCTGTCTAAAAAACCTATCTTCACGTTCTAACAAAAAAAATTCCTTGCAAAATTTTGGTATATACTAACCCTAACCCAAACCCAAACCCTAACATAAACTCTAACCCTAACCCTAACGGCAAAAAAATTTTTTGCATATTATAATTTGTATTTACTGGTGTTGAACACCACTAGTGTAATATATACATATTGTATATATATATAATATATTATATATATTAGTTATTATATTAGAGTGATCACACTATATATGGGTGGAGTGGCTATTAAGTAAAAAAATATTACATGATAAATAGCATGCCCTTTAACATAAATCATATTCTCTCTTTTTTCTATGTGATAAACTATTAACCAATCAAATTTCATCTTTTATTTTTTTTTATTTTATTTTTTTTTAAGGTGAGATTATGCCTCTGGTCTGTATTAGTTCTTTATTGAATGTATATTAATTCTTACAACATTGTTGTACAATCTTTTTATACTATCTATTAAGTACCATGACTTGGACTATTTTATCCATGATCTAAACCTACTAAAGCCTTTATATTCCCATTTATATAACTGACCTGGCAGGACCCCAAAATATACATAGATAGGTCAGGTTAATTATAGAGCTACTAAAAAAAGAAAGATCTGCAGAAAAAACTTCAAAAATAAGCAAAAAATTACTATAAATAGAAAAAATCTGCATAAAAAACTTTAAAAATAAGCAAACTCATACCTGACCTATCTATGTATATTTTGGGGTCCTGACCTGGCTTTGTACATCCCTTTCTAACCAACAATTGGTATTCACATGTTCACCACTTTACCTACACTGCCTATATCAGCGAATTAAATATACGTAATTTTATGTAAGATATTATGGCCTGTAATATTATGGCATATTACGTAATATATTACGTTAGATTATGGTAATATTACGGTTATTATTTCGAAATATTTCGAAATATATTGCGAAATTGCGAAATAGACCAAATAAAAAAAAATGCAAATTACCTCCCCTACAGAGGTCATGTACTCATGCAGATTAATAAACTAATGCATGCAGGAGATAATATTTTGATATTTTCACATTGTTTCGCAATATTTTTTTTTTTTTTTTAGGACTTTGGCAGTCTTGCCGAAATCTAATAGATTTATTATTACTAAAAATTCCTTTTTAATACATTTATAATCCCCAGACTTCAACCTCATCCGGCTACAAAATAAATTTTGCGCCCAGATGCGACCAGCCGCATCGGCTTACGTATAAACCAAAAAAAAAAAATTTGTTAGCTATAGTTACAAACCAACTATGCTTCATAATCTACTCCTTCAAAAACTTCTTCTCTGAGCTTCTCATAAAGAAGAATAAAAACAAGGGGAAGATTAAAATAGGGGAACAAAACTAAATACCCAACAAAATTAACCAAAAACCAAAATTATACATCCAAGAAAAATAAAACAAAAAAGAAAAACCAAAGAAAAAGCAAAGAAAAAATAAACTATGAAGGCATTAATAATCGATAAAAATTATATAATACTGTGCAAGGAAACGCCTCGCCAAAGTATTATATGTACATGAAAGAAAACTAAAGGAATGTTCTAGAATTTATTTTCTAAAGATCAGCCTACTCCATTGCGCCACGTCTCATCACGCGTCCGTTCCTGTTTATTCACCTGCATGCCTTCTTCCTGATTAGGATAGGAACAACAATGCCGATCTTTTGGAGAAGGTACGCCGAATTTCCCACTTTTTATCCAAAATTCTAGAAAAAAAGACTTCGAGCGAGAATATGATAGCAGGAGTATGATAAAATATGTTTTGTAGACAAAACTTTTAGAGAGTGTGTTGAAAAACTCATTTTTTAGTTCACCGCCTAGCCAAAATATAATACCTTTATCGACGAAGAAAAAAATATTTGTATCTCCACCAGAATTTCTTGTACCAAGGGCACCTACTGCCAGTTATCTTGCACAACCAACGCTTCTGGCTTGCTTGCCGAATATATAAAGGAGTCTCCCGAGAGTTAAACAGAAAAGGTTGACCTTTATAAAAACCAGGTTTATATCTTGCTTCGTCTTTTACTAATAAAAATTTTGTTTTTCGTTTGCTTAAAATTTTGGACAAGTGATCGATAGGAAGAGTTTGATGTTATTGTTATGGTTTCGCAATATTTTGATTTTTTAAAAAATAAATAACTGATATACATATTCACATAATCATGCTTTTTTATAGGTTTTTGTAATATTTTGCATGGTTTTGCAATTTAATATAAAATTTTTATTTTTTTATTTATTATTATTATATATTATATTTTCTATTTATTAAATATACATTTTTAATTAATAGGGTACTGCTATTTACACCATGGTTTTGCTATTTGCACCATGGATTTCGTGTAACAGTAGATCATCAATCAACCTTTTCTATTTACACCATAGTAATATAAGTTGCACTAATAAAAACTCGTCTTTTTTTGTAGATTAATAGTTATTTTGCGCCATTAATGTTGTGTAACATTATACAAGTCTTGTTTTGGTAATCTAGTAGACCTGCTAACCTAATTTTATAATGCGGGCCAACCCTAACCCTAATTTTATAATTCGGGCCAACTCTTATCCTAATTTTTTAAGGCCTTAAAAAATTAGGGTAAGGGTTGGCCCGCATTATAAAATTAGAGTTAGGGTTGGCCTGCATTATAAAATTAGGTAGCAGGTCTACTAGATTAAGTAACCAAAACAAGACTTGTATAACGTTACACAATATTAACAGCGCAAATAACTATTAATCTACAAAAAAAAGCGAGTTTTTATTGGTGCAACATGAATATAGCCCAAGGTTACATACAATTGCGAAAATCTGGCCCGCATTATGTTAAGGCCTTAAAAAATTAGGATAAGGGTTTGCCCGCATTATAAATTTAGGGTTAGGGTTGGCCCACATTAGATTAGGCTACCAAAAGAAGATTTGTGTAATGTTACATGACATTAATGGCGCCAATAACTGTTAATCTACAAAAAAAGGCGAGTTTTTATTGGTACAACATATATTACCATGGTGTAAATAGAAAATGTTGATTGATGATCTACTGTTGCACGAAATCCATAGTGCAAATAGCAAAAACCATGGTGTAAATAGCAGTACCCAATTAATATTACATACTTTATTATATATTACATATTATTTTTACATTATTACAAATATTTTAAACTACTTCGTACTTTGTTGCATTTAATTCTATTACTATATACAAAAAACTCCTATACACTTATTTTCGCTCATTTCACAGTTAACTATTATTTTCGCTTTTTTGTTTTTTATTGTTTTTGAAAGTGTTAGAAGTTGTAATTGGCATGCGCAAGGTTTCAAAAAGTTGTTGTTTTTCTCACAAAGTGCCAAAATAAAATAAATTAATAAAAAAATTTTAAAAATATTCCAAAAAAACAAAAACAAAAAACATGAAACAAAAAAAAAGAAGTGAAACCTTGCAAGAACTTGCAAAAACTTGCAAAAACTTGCAAAACTTGCACCCATTTCTCTAAAAAAGCGTTCTTGAAAATTTAAAAATTGTTGGAAGTGTGTTCTTGAAAGTGTCGAAAGTTGTAGTTGGCATGCGCAATATTTCGAAAAGTTTTGTTTTTCTCGCAAAGTGCTGAAATAAAATAAATTAATAAAAAAATTTTAAAAATAAACCAAAAAAACAAAATCAAAAAACATGAAACAAAAAAATAAATAAAACGAAACCTTGCAAGACTTGCAAAAACTTGCGAAAACTTGCGAAAACTTGCGCCCATTTCTCTAAAAAAGCATTCTTAAAAATTTAGAAATTGCTAGTATGTGTTCTTGAAAGTGTCGAAAGTTGTAGTTGGCATGTGCAAGGTTTCGAAAAGTTGTTTATTTTTCTTGCAAAGTGCCGAAATAAAATAAATTAATAAAAAAAATTTTAAAAATAAACTAAAAAAACAAAAACAAAAACCACAAAACGAAAAATTAAATAAAGCAAAACCTTGCAAGAACTTGCAAAAACTTGCAAAAACTTGCACCCATTTCTTAAAGAAGCGATCTTAAAAATTTAAAAATTGCTAGGTATGTTCTTGAATGTGTCAGAAGGCGTAGTTGGTATGCGCAAGGTTTCAAAAAGTTGGTTGTTTTTCTTGTAAAGTGCAAAAATAAATAAATAAATAAATAATAAAAAAAAAACAAACAAAAACAAAAAAAACAAACAAAAACAAAAAAAACAAACAAAAACAAAAAA
>QKWP01000093.1:39788-55678 GCA_003550325.1 Gigaspora rosea | reverse complement strand
GAAAAAAAACAAAATAGAAGATTTAATTATAAACAAAAGATCTAATCTAATCTTGTAGTACAGAATTTGAACATCATCAAACTATTTCGAACTATTTCGAAAAATCAGTCTAATGCGCGATCCAGATTACAAATCTACTGATCCAGCTTGGTTTCCTAGTCCTAAAATATTTTGAAAAAGTTCGAAATATTTTGTAACATATTTTGAAATATTTTAAAATTACTTTCGTAATATTTTGAAAATTTGATATTTCAAAATATTTCAAAATATATTACATAATATTTTGCTTATATTATAGTTCGTAAGATGTTACGTAAGATTACACTATTACTGTATTATAAATTTGCTAATGACGTAGTTCAAAAACCTCTACACGTTAGTCACTATTTATATTGCAGCTAAAGGTCCACTCATGATGTCGAATCCAAATAGGTAGGTGGTCCCGATTTGGAAAGAGTAAACACTGCCAATCTTTTGGAGGGGGTAAGCCAAAATGCCCACTTTGTTGAAATTTCGAAAATACCAAAAGAGTAAGAAGGGAGTACACCAAGTTGTAAAGAATTGAAAGAGTTACACTATACAGAATATAATATCTAACCAAGCACTTTTGTATGTTTTCACATCCAAAAACCTTGACAAAACTAGCTACTACTTCTTCGCTTGGTAGTTTTCCAGACTTCTGCTGAGAGGCCTCACTTAGATAAGTCCTCTTTTTCAACTCTATTTTAGTAATGATTGCTTTTGATTCAATAGAAACCAAACACTTAGTGAGCCCTAGCTGCTGAAAATAAAGTTTTGTTGCATGTTACATATGATAACTGTATAGTTTTCATAGATTGGCTTTCTTAAAAAATTTGGTGCGAGGGATTGTCAGAAAGAGTTCGGTTCAGAAGTTATTAACAATTAAAATTTAATATTTAATTGTTAATAACTTCTGATCTACTGGGCCGATTTCGATAATTTTACTACCAAAATGATCCTCTCAATGAGAGGATCTAACAAGCCCAAAATTGTTAAAAATCCAATCACAGGATTCTAAGATCGAAATGAATTTGTGTTACTATAAATAGGTTATAATTATTTAATATATTATAGAACTTTTATAGTAACATAAACCTATTCTGACCACAGGATCCTGTAATTGGATTTTAACAATTTTGGGCTCGCTGGAATCCTTTCAGTGAGAGGATCATTTTGGTAGTTGAATCATCAAATTTGGTCCAGTAGATCAAAAGTTATTAATTATTAAATATTATTAATAAATCTATAATTGTGGTCAAAAATAATTTTGCAACTTTGGCCGGAATTATAAATTTTGGCCGGAATTATACCTGATACTTTAGCTGACCCACCCACCCACCCAGAAATCAGCTGATTTCTGGAAGCTCCCTAAAAAGTATAGTAAAAATTAAAAGTATTCTATTTCTCTTAATTTTTTAAATTAAAAAGTTATAGTTTTGAAACTTACTATAAATAGTACTTTATTGTCCGAAGCATAGTGAGGACTTTCTATGGAGACACAAATGTCATGGATTCTGCTCACGTGATGCACCTGTTAGCCAATCATCTATATAGATCGATACGGATCAGTCCGATGTTTACTCTTGGCTTTGACCATTAACGATATTCGTTTTCCAAATATCAATTACCGGTACGTAAGCAAACAATAAAAAAAAATTTTTTTCCACATGAAAAAATAGTTTTTTTTAATGACTTGAATTGATTTATATAAAATTATTTAAAATTAATCGCTTCAGACATTAATAGAGCCTGTTTACCTAGTAAATATAAAGAGTTGCTAACTTGCCCCCTGGTGATGTAACCACCCTATAATTTACCAATTAGGTCGCAGGATCTTGTGTAACAAAACAAAAAAAATTTAAGAAAATTTAGAAAAAAATCAAAAAATTATTAATATTGCAAAATTTTATTACAAAAACTAGCTTTGGGCTATTAAAATAGAAGTTTTTGGCATCTAATTTTGTATATAAATAATCAATTAATTCTCTAACTTAATATATATACCCTTATCCTAATCCTAATCTTTAAATAATAATTTTTTATATAAAAAACTTCTATAAAATTAAAGGGTGGTTAAAATTTATAACTTTAACCAGGTGTTAAAATTAGTTAAATTCAAATATAAATTAATAAAATTTTTTTTATAATTATTTTTTAAAAATTATATATCATCTGTAGTGTTCAAATACTAGTAATATGAAAATTTGTATATTAAAATAATTTTTATAAAACAAAAATTAAATTTTAATTAATATTAGGTTAGATTAAGATCTGGAATGAAGCAAGGGTATAGTTTATACCAAAAATTCATAAGAGATTTTTTGTGTTATAGCTCCAAAGGTAATTTTATAACTAAATTTTTGTATTATAATCATTTTTTAAAAAATATTGCATTCTATCTGATCTTCATATTATACTGTAGCTTATAACATAAATAATAGTGATGCTAAACACTAGTAGTGTAATTTAACAATGTCATTTTTTTTAATTACTACAACAAAAGTTAAATAAAAGCTAAAATTTGTTAAAATTTGTTTTTTTTTTTTAATATTAAAGGATTAATATATGTACCTGAATGTATATTATACTCATATTATATAATTTATAGATCACTACCAAAATTCAAAATCAGGTATAACATTATACGATCGGAAAATCTCAAAACAAATACTCATTTTAATAAAAATTGCTCATTTTACAAAAAATTATATACTAAACTACCTTCTGTACATTAATAAAAAGATTTACTTGAGCGATTTTACTATAAAACTGTCTAAACCCAAATCTAACATAGTTCTTATCCTAATTCTAAACTAATATAAGCAATATTGGCATTACTATTTTGTATGTAATACTATATAATCAAAATAATAGATACAAAAAATTTAATGTACCCTACGAGTATATTTATATTAACCCAATATTAAAATTTAGAAAATTTCTTAAACTATATATCAGATATAGTATATATATACATATATACAGAGCTAGTAATTTTTTGCATTGTATGGAATTCTGCAGAAATTATAAAATAAGGTTACAAATACAAAAAGAATCACAGATTCTGCCGAACTATTGCAAAAATTGGTAATGAAAAAATAATAATAAAATCTTTTTATATATATACATACATACATATGTATTATATTTATTAGGATACATGTCATTTTACCAACAATTATTTTACCAACAACTCACTTAGCTGATATCACACCAAGTGCCAATTTACTAAAAATATATACATGCAACTAATAAAATGCTAACTCTAACCCTATGTAATGTTAGCTAAATGATCTTTTGGTAAAATGATTGTCGGTGAAGTGACCAGCACCAATCTATTATTATTATTAATTTAAAAAGTTAGATAATAGAATTTACAAGTAAAAGGCTAAAATAATAAAATGCCTTGTAAAAATAATTCATCTTCATGTACTTGTTACTATCATCTTGTTAATACTATTTTAAAATAAAATTAGTTCTTGAATAATTTAAAATTATACAAATTATTTTTAAATTTTTTAATAAAGTTGTTATATATATACAATAAATAAAAAGAAAAGTAATTTTAAAAAATTATAGCTTATACTAGAGTTGAAGAAAATCCTAGTGAATTTAAAATAGATAATGATATTTTGTTTTGTAATTTTTGTGATCACTCTATTGATTGAACATAAAAATCAATAGTTAATAATCATTTTAATAGTAAAGACCACAAATTGAACAAAGCTACTAGCAAAAATAAACAATATTAGCAGACTATTATTGCATTTCTTGTATTTTTTTAAATCAAAAAAATTTATAAATAATCTAATTAAATTTTTTATAACAGCTGATATTCTTGTAAAAAAAATTATTTTTTTTAAAAAAAATATTGTAAAGAAGATAAAGCTATTTTACAATCATTTATATTACCGGTATATTAATTATACCTTTTTCAAGGTGTAGCAGCTTAGAGAAGTTGGTAAGTTGTCACCCCCAAGTGGCAGGTCTAGGGTTCAAATCCCATTGACGACGCTTTAAAAAAATAGACCTGTGTTCTGATAACTGTTTCCTGCCAATCGGTTGGGTACATTATCTGTAGTCCTTGGTTACCATCTCGAATGAGAGCTTTCGGGCGAAGTTGTGTTCCATGACACAGACAAATCCAAGGAACCGGAAAAACAGAAACCCATTTGGCAAGACCTGAGTAAGGAAGTAGCAAAGATCTTTGACGGTGCTACCAAAACCAGAATATTGGACCAAAGCCGAAGTACCGGACGTTGTCCTTGGGAACAAGGTCTACCAACCTGGCTGCTGGAGTTGCACCGGAGGAAAAGGACCCATGTTGAGGAATTGGGGACCAAGGGGAGAAAAACCATAATGGCACCTAATGCCAGGTAGATCAACTCTTCCGGGCCAACTGGATTGGAAGTCTGGGAAATCGGAGAAGGACCGGTAGGAAAGTGATGGTGGGTACCAGGGTTGAAGCGAACCTTATAAGGGCAGAAGTAGGTAATGGTAGCGGTTGGGTATTCCCGACCGCAAGTTGTTCACCTCGGTGAATGCGTAAGTTACCGAAGTGTAGGTATTACCTGGGTGGGACAGGGACTGCTCTACCAAGTTTTCCGCCGAGGATACAGAATTAAAATGGGTCCTAAGGACGACGGATAAGCATCCGGACCTGGCTGACTGACTGCTTATATAACGGGCCTGTTCCGGTGATACAGGATGGGTTGGCAGGAGGAGCAGGGATCAGAGGGTTTAAATAGGCAATCCCCTAGTCGGGTTGCAGGTATGGCAGCTAGTGTGGAACCTGCAGGGTAACTTTCAGGCAGACTACTTAAATTAGACAACCAAAAGTTGTACGTGTGGCTAGTTGTATCCTCGTCAATGTAACAAATGCAGATGGCTCTTAGTGGGACACTGATCCAAATATCCTGAATAAAAAATTCCTCAGTCCCAAGGCGGACACTTTAAAAAAAAAAAAATTAATTATACCTTTTTCAAGTTTTTTATAATTATCTTAAAGGTTTTAAATCTTTTTTAACCAAAAACATATAGTACTTATAATAGATAAACTACCAAATAGTTGCTTACAAAGTGTAGTAAATACAATATTTGTATATAGTGATAATAGGACCCCGAACAATACATATAAAGGTTACATTAGCTTTAATATAAACTTTTTAAAATTTTTATCCACTTTTTATCAGAGCTAATTAACCATATTTTACATATAAGCTTTAATATTTAATAAATTTTAACCAATTATCAAATATAATAACACTTTTTTTAAAAAATTTTTCTAAAAAAAAATTTTTCCAAAAAAAAATTTTTCTATTTTCTTAAAAAAAATTTTTTTCAAAAAAAAATTTTTCTCAAAAAAAAATTTTTCTCAAAAAAAATTTTTCTATTTTCTTAAAAAAAATTTTTTTTCAAAAAAAGATTTTTTTAAAAAATTTTCTTTATTCAAATTTTAAATATAGGCTATTTAAGCTTATTAATTTTATCCACTTTTAATAATATAACATTAAAAGCTTTTATCCACTTTTAAATGTAACCTTTTGACCAATATCCACTTTTCAAATATAACTTTTTTGTAAAAAAGTAACCTTTTTAGCCAAAATTTTAATGTAACCTCTATATATATTGTTCAGGGTCCTGAGATAATACAAAATTAGGTTTTGTTGATTTTTTTTACCCAAATTAATAATTGTACTATGGGTTAAACTCTTTTTTAAGTTTTTTCAAAATATAATATTTCATTTACATATTCTTGTATTTTTTTGTCAGATTTAGCTATATATATAAAGAAATATTACTAAAAAGTTTTGCTTGCTATAATGCTTTAATTAGTTTATATACCTTGCTATACTTATATATATATATATATATATTTTTTTTTTTATATGTTAAAGTTCCCGCTTTGGGTGAGAGTTTATTTAATCAAGCCTGTGGATCAAGAGCGCCTCTTTGGGCACACCCACAATTGAGTTACATTGAATGAGAGTACAACTAGCCACACATACAATTTTTGGTTGTCTAATTTAAGTAGTCCGCCCGAAGGTTTTACACTAGTTGCCATACCTACAACCCAACTAGGGGATTGCCTATTTAAACCCTCTGGTCCAACGCTTCGCATGTCAATCCTACTTGTGATTACCGGTACAGCCCTCTGATACATTAGTCAGTCGAAGACAGTCCCGGATGCTACCTACATCCCCTTAGGACTAATTTATCTGCTATACTTATATTTTAAATTAAATTGAATAATATTATTTTTAATAAAATAATTACACATTATAATTACTATATAACAGGTAATATAATTTTAGTTTTTATACTATAGTTATACATAGTATACTTTTTTTATTTTTTTTTAAAATTAATACATTAATAACTAAAATTTCAAATATATTTTCAAAAAGCCCAGCATGTTATCATTAATATTTGGATCATTTATAGTTTTATAGCATTAATTTATCAAGAAAAATTCAACTTCCTGTTATAACCAGATAGAATTCTTGGTTTGAAATAATTTTATATACAAAAAATTATATTGCTTATTGGTTTATATTTTTTTAAAATAAATTAAATATTGATAAATAATACATTAAAGATTATTATATTATTATTATCTAATTTGAAAGATTTGGCCTTATTATACAGTTAGACCTATCATCACGAAATATATTAAGTAGATTTATATCGATTTATAACGTATAATCGATTTATATCGATTAAAATTAAACGTTACACATCGATTAACTTGTTATAAATCGATATATATCAAAAATTGATTAATAACGAAAATAGGTAAGTAATCGATGTAGATCAAATTATCGATTATCATCGAACTAATCAAAATCACTATATATCGATCATTACGTTATTTATTGGCAAAATTTATATATAGATTTATATCGATTACTAACCATGTGGATATAAATTGATTGTAATTATTTATCGATTTCGATTAAAACCGATATATAGCTAATATAAAATTATCGTTATTGCAGTATTGCTTAATGCCGATTATTTTAAAATATTAATTAAAATCGTCAAATTTATGAAGACCAACACGTTATATTATATGCATTAAATTGAAAATAAAGTATCGCATTTATTTAAGCAATTTTATTTGATTTATATTATTATCGTTACAACAATATATGTATAAAAAAACACAAGCTCGAAGAAAAACGTCAAAGCTATAATGCTAAAGCTATAAAAAAAAGAAAAATCAAATCAAATCTATCACAATAATAGAAACCAAACGTCAAAGCTATAATGCTAAAGCTATAAAAAAAAAAAAATAAAATTAAGCTCTAATGATTTCTTCGCATTGCTAACAGAAGAATAAAAGATAATATAGGCAAAGTAGTTGATTTCCATTTTCCATGGTCAAAAAAGGAGCAACATCCATTGATTCTACAAATCCATCACTAATAATCGATACCAAACAAGTCATTTATTTCGTCCTGTGAATAATTCATTAATGAGCTTGATTGTGAAGCTGGTTCAGGTTTATCGGTTTCTGAGGTTGGTCTGGACCTATTGCCAGCTTCATCGTTCATTACTGCTTGAGCGGATTCATAGGAAGGTCCTTCTCCATTTAAATCGTCCTGCAATACAAAACTCATTAATTTTGTGTCGATATAGACCGAAATACACTAGATACTTACCAGATATTGCTTTAGACGGCGTTTCATTAATTTCTCAGTACACTTTACATATTTTGATTTTGTGTTTAATATTATATCGCACACTGCCAACTTAAATGCTCAATGTTTAGGAGTCATGGTAGGTACCGCAGCCGTAGAGAAGGCAGACCTTGCAATCATGTCAATCCAGTAGACCCCACTTTCAGTTTGCTCAAAAAGTGAGCGAAAGCAAGCGGCAACCTGGCTACTTTTTTTCCAATTCACAATTTCGGGCACAGAAGCGTTACTATTCAAAAAGGGAAGTTTTTCGGAACCAAAGGTTTGCCAAATAGCATGCCTAACGTTTTGCGACGCCGCTTCATGATAATTCTTCATTTTTGATAACAACTAATAAAAACATAATAGTGTTAAACCATGAAACCAAATCAATAAATATTAAAAGTATATATATGGATTACAAGCGATAGCAAATGTGGATTTAAAATTGATTACATACAGAACTACACCATTCAGAATGGAAATGGTTTGTGAATTCATTCGGACTCATATCCGACATAAACTCGGGATATGCTTCTTCTAGGTAGCTCTTCAAGATTTCCTTGAGGGTACTTTGGGAGGGGTATACATGTTGCGGGAAGAGCTGCTTTACCACGTTTGTAAACACATCCTAACAATTTTAATTTTAATAATTTAGAAAGTTATCTACAGTTTATAGTTAAACAAAAAGTCAAGTAACCACTTATGTCTAGTACTTGAAAGGAAAGGTCACTCTCTTTTTCTTTTCTTTGCCATTTTACTTCAGCTTTCATTTCCTTTACATCTTCGTTAACTTCTTTGATTAAGTGATACAGTTACCGATTTTGTGCATAAATTTTTTCAATATCACCGCGATGGATCTTGTATGGACGTTCTTTAGCGAAAAAAAGCAAAAAAACAACAAACAAAAAAAAAGGGTATAAGGTATATACACCGTTCAAAACGTTTAAAGCATTTCAGAGTAAAACAAAAAAAAAGATTTATATAGAATTACCATCCTGATTACGTGATGGATTCCGATTGGATGATCGTTTTTCACGTGATCTACCTCTTGATTCATCATGGTCCAATTCTGAACGATCTCACTCGTTTGCTGGAGATTGCTGACGAGAGGGGGAAGGCTGGCAAGATTGTGAAATATGGCAGGATTGTGAAGGCTGGTGAGATTGTGAAGGCTGGAGGGATTGTGAAGGCTGGCAGGATTGTGAAGGCTAGCGGGATTGTGAAGGCTGATGTCTAGCTTTCATTTTAGAAAATATATTGTGAACACTAATAATGCTTCTTGATGAATCTGATGAATTTGATGAATCTGCTGAATCATCATTATAAGCATTATTTTCAGTAATCGATGGAGAATAAGTTGAATGACGATAATTGTCGATATTAGGTTGAGCAGGTGGGTTAGAAGTAACTGGTAGGGTGGTGGAGTTGGCGATATTAGGTTGAGATTGAGATGAATTGTCGGTAATAGATAATGCAGGTTGAGAGGAAGATGCAGATGAGTTTTCGTTTGAGTTGTTTGACATATTGCAAAAGTTTCAAAAATGTATTTACCTTTAAACATTAAAAATCGGTTGTATTTATATATATTTTTTTGGTAAAATTTGTGACTATATAATCAAAAAAAAAAGTTGAATGACATTAATCATTATTTAAAGTATGCAAAATGTAATGAAAAATGTCATGACAGAAATCGTTATTTAAAGTATGAAAAATGTAATGACGTTGATCGTATTTAAAGTATAAAAATGAATATGAATATAGACCAATATTATATGTCAATATATTAATAATTTAGTCATGTAAAATACACAATAGTATTTCTTTGCACATGTTATTGCCTCACGTAAACATGTCACAGGAAATCACTTAAAACGATTAAAATCGATAGTACTTATCTTTGTCATCATACTTTAGAAATTTTCAGAGAAACAGAATTACTTGCTATTACTTGCTGAGATTTGTTATTATCAAACCAATACTACTACGTCAATAAAATAATAATTTGATATTAGTCACGTATAACACGCGCTAGTTTTACACATGTTATTGCCTTGCAGAAACGTGTCATATACGAAATCACTAAAGCAATTTAAATCGATTTATATAGGTTTTATCGATATAAATCGATTTTATCAACATAGTTCGATTTAAATTGCTTTAAACGATACTTTTTTTTTCTCTTTTTTCTTCTTTCATTTTCACTTTCATTATCTTTTTTTAAAAATGACTTGGCAGTATGAATATTGTAATTGTTCGTTTTTAAAGTCTTACGCCTTAACACAGCATTATTTACAAAAGCATCCTTACATTCAAAACTCCACGAATCAAGAGATCATGAATGACCAAGTACCGGTAGACGATGATATTTGGAATCTTCCGGAATATAGTTCTGATTATGATTCTTCAGAATATGGAGTAAATGATTAATATTTTTCAGATTAAATCTAATATAGCCGACACCTTCTATTTGACACTTGGGCATGATGAATTATTAGACATGACAAGTAAGAATTAGTTGATAAAAATACCAGCTAATTCTTACTTGTCACATCTAATAATTCATCATGCCCAAGTGTCAAATGGAAGGTATCGGCTATATTAGATTTATATAATAAAACGTTATAAAACATTATAAAACGATTGTATTTCATTTAGAGCAAAAATATGTCATTATCACCTAGTTCTGAAAGTTCTGATGAGCACAGTAATTCTTTGATGGAAACAGAACCTTTTCAATGGACACTATGCCTCATTCAGTAGAAGATGATGCACCTCAAAATACGTCTGATGAAAGTGATCTTGAAGACCATGAGGATGCGTCGTTTAATACTTCTCATGAATCAGAAATTGTGCCTGATCTCGAAGACTACCAAGGAGCTTCATTTGACGATGCTTTTGATGACTTGCATCATTCTCAAAATGTTGAATGGCCTAACGATGCATATCGCGAGTTTATGGAGATAGTTAATAAGCATCACTTGTCCAATTCAGCCGAGATTTAACAAAACGGATGAATATCTAATGAACAATTTTATGTTCTAATTTAGAGCGTATATTTAATTTAAAGTGTATATTAAATATATATATATAGATGTATTTTAATTATGTAAAATATAAATCGATTCAAAACGTATAATCGATGATAATCGATAAATATATTTTTATCAATATGCATCTACTAATCGAATTAGATCGATTTCTGATATATATCGAGTAATAACAGGTTTATCGATTTTTATCGTTAAAATACAAACGATAGGTACCGATTATATAAATTTTCCTGATGTTAATCGATAATTAGCATTATACTTTAATTTGGACACTTTAAATATTAGATATACCTTTAAATATAAATATACGCGTTAAATATTAGAACATAAAACTGTTCATCAAATATTCATTTGTTTTTTCAAATCTTGCAACTATATGTACAGTTCTTTCTATACTATCTATAGGTATACAACTGTATTGATTAATTAATTTCAATTTAGGACATTCCCATAATTCACCAACTTCATCATACCAACGAACAAGAGCGAGTTCTAACGGATCTTTGTCTATCGCTTGGTAAAACTTGAGTATCAACAGAATCTTATAAATGATATTTTTTATATGCATTAGTATATATTACTCACGAAATTAGAGAATATTTCCTAACTTCGTCACTTATAGCCGTTATTATCATTATTTATTGTTAAAAAGCGTTAGAATATGTGTAAATCAAATAAAATGAAACTGATACTTACTAAGCCATACCAATTTAATTCATTTCCTTGATTATCAGGTGCACTTACTGTAACGTTAGAAAACATTGGTTTTCCATGAAAATTTGATGTAGCACGAATTATATCAGTACTTTCTAAAGATACAGAAGAAAATATTTCTATACGATTATCTTCGTCAAGGGACACAGTTGATTCCACTTCGAAAAAATCATCAAGGCCAGTTAGTAGGTTTTGAAAGCCTTCGGCTTGTAATGGGTCCAAATTATTTCTATTTTTCTGAAGGAAATCTTCCAGTTCTTCTGACCTTAACGTTAAAGCGCATAGAAGTTTTCCAAACCCTTTCGTTCGGCGATATTTTTTAGGGACTTCTTTTTCGGTGAGTTTTTTCCGTTTAACCTAATAATAATCGATTATTAGCGATACTTAGGGATTATCTACTAAGCAACGTTGGCATTGGACGTATGTCCAATGCCAACGCTGATTTACTATATTTAAAACGTACTGCATTCAATATTTGTTTCATATAGTCTTTCTTGTTCGACATTCGATAAGGTATTTTCACATATTCCTTATGAAGTGTTTCATAAGTTTCAGTGGTCATACTGTTTATTGACCCATATTTTCTAATTGCAGGTACTACGTGATAGCACCAAGAATGAAGCTTTGGCAATTGTAGCCCACTTGGTGAATATTTAGAAAATATTTTAACGAATTCTTGGGCCCAATCCACAATTAATTCCTGTAAATTAATTGTTAATATTTGAATGTTTGTAAAAAGCTATGTATTTGGGATTTTTGCTAACAAAATCACCCTTCGGAACTATGAATTACATAGTCCCGAAGGGTGATTTTGTTAGCCAAAAATCTTATTTGTTTTATACCTGTAATTGATTTAAAGAATCGTCAGTAAACGATTCTTCTCGTAATGCAATATACATCTGAAAAAATTTGTAATGTACGCGGCATAATCGTTCATTACTAATTCCTGGCTTTCTATAATCTTTATATAGGTTGTCAAGCGCGAAAATTATTACTTTCAATAAATTTCTTAATTCATCTGCTGTCATGCGTGTTATTTCAGATATATTTTTCAATATTTTGAGGCCCTTATGCCTAGGAATCAGTGTTAATCGCTGCTCAAAGATTTGCATCACTTGTTTTCCATACTGGTCGTTTAAAAGTTCTTTAGTATAGTCGAGCATATACTTAAAGAGACCAAGATCTAAGGTATGTATTCGATCAGGGACGATAGCCTTGTATATATTAAAGTTGCTAAAAAAAAAGCATTTACTTATAAATAATAATAATAATAATAATAATAATAATAATAACAATGCATTTATTAGTTTACTTATGCTAATAAACCTAATTAACTTTAATTTATACCTTATTTCCCAAAATGCATTTGGTTCAGGATGAATTGAATAATAATGTTTTTCACCATTCTCTATTACTTTTTTCATATAATTAGGTGTTCTTGACGATATATTAGTCAAGTTAATATTATTCAAGTCATCCATCGATACTAAATACGAATAACAAGGACTTCTTGATGCAGATGACTGGTAAACGTTAGCCATCTTACTAGCCTCAAGCAAATCAGCTAATAACATTGAAATTTGTGGGACAAATGGTATTAAGTTACCACGAATGATGAAATTAAGCTCCGGACCATTAGCAATGGGCTTAAGCAAAATTCTTAAGCATTCATGAAAGACTTTTTTTTGTAATTTTCGAAATTCTTTAGAATTTTTTGTTGTAGAATCTTTAGCTTTTAAGATAGGTAGGTACCCGATTAAAGCTTTAGATTCCGGCTTGTTTCGCTGGGAGTTGGGAATGTTAACTAGAGTTTGAAACTGATTTTATTTGATTAAAACCGATTTTATAATATGAAAATAAAATCGATTCCAAACACTAACGTTATCTAAGAATAAAAATATAGGGCGTCCGGAAGATTTCCCCATATGGTCTAGGGCCGTTGTATCGGAATAAAGGATTATCGATAGTAATCATTGACCAAGAAGTAATGACGATTCTTCTCGTTCCCACCAGAGGCAATTATATTGCTCTTCAAAGATACGGCACTCTACGTTATTTCTTATCTCCCTTTTATTTTCAAATTTAAGAACTAATTGCTGATTTATACTATCGATCATTAATAAAGACTTTATTGTCTTTATTAATAATCAATAGTAAAACGTATAATTAACGCCTTGAAACGTTATAATAGGAATTTCTTTGAACGTTATGTGAGGGATTGTTGAATTATCCAGAAATTCTTTTCCAAACTTTGTTGTTGGAGTGAAAGGCGAAACATCCAGATTTGAATGCTTATTGAAAAATTTTATAAAAGCATCACCAACCGAATTAGACAGCTGATGTTTATTAATAATTTCCATAAATTCACGATATGCATCGTTGGGCCAATCAACCTCGTATGGATGAAGAAGGTCATGAATTGCATCATTAAGTGAAGCACCTTTGTAGTCTTCTGGATCAATTTCGATAGGGATAAAAGAAGACTCAGAATCTGCTGAAAGATGCTCTGTTTCTATATCGGAATAAGGTGATACTGATACGTCTTCGTTCTAATATACAATTATTATATAACGTTTAATAACTTATAATAGCATTTATAATGCAACTAACTTTATATATCATAGAATTTATATCATAGTTATTTTCTGTTTGCATAGAAGAATCTAACTCAGAAAACTCAGAATCTGACATAACTTCGTCCTTATTTAAGTATAATCGTTAATTATTGTTTTAAAACTTTATTAACAAATTATTACTAATTTACCCCATATATTATAGAAGATTCATCTGTATAAGAATCGTAACTAGAACGATAATCTGGAAGATTATAAATGCTAGCATTCATTTGCTCATCAGGATCAGTTTGACTTGCCTTGTTATTAATATAGGGATGACTTTGAGAAATGTGTCGAGATAATGAACTAGATTTTGAAAAATCACAAGGACAATAAGAACATTGCCAACGCATTTTGAAAAAAAAATAGAGAAACAGAAAAAGAGAGAAAAAATGAAGAGAAAGAAAGTAAAGAAGCGAGAGAAAATAGAAGAAATAGAGAAAAGAAAGCAAATAAGAGAAAGAGAGGAAAAGCGAATAAGAACGGTTAAAAGACGAAAAAAACGAAAGAGAACGAAAATACAAAAGCAAAAGAAAGCGAAATAAACGTAAGAAAATAAAGAAAAAAGCAAATGAGAGAATAGAAAAAGAAATAAAAGCGAATTAAGTGAATAAAATGAATAATAGGATAGAGAGATTGAAAGGTAAAAGATGAAACTGAAAATAAGCGATATTAAGCGATATTAAGCAAAATCAAGCGAAGGAGAAAGAGATAAAATAAGAAAATAAAAGGCACTAGGACATTGGAACGTAGACTGGATTCTGATCCTCAGATAGGGTGAATGACAAATGATAAAAAGAAAAAAAGAATATTGAATTAAAGCGATTATTAATTATAAAGAAAGTCCATAAGAATGTCTAAAGGATAATATTCAGAAAATTTGCTTTGTATCTGTTTGTATCTGTTTGTATCAATTTATATCAATTTATATCGATTTAAATCAATTTAACTTTATTTTCAAACCAATTTCATACGCTAGTAAACAGCTAGCGTCATATTAATGCGTGACCTAACATGTGCGCCAAAGAAACTTTATTTTTCAAACCAATTTCATACATGAGTAAACAACTAGCGTCATATTAATGCGTGACCTAACATGTGCGCCAAAGAAAAACCCGAGCGGCATCAGGCTTTCAATTATCTTTTGTAATGGACATAATCGATTCAATTTATTATCTAATAAATTAAATCGATTATGTCCGTTATGAAATATAATTGAAAGCCCGATGTCACTTGGGTTTTCTCATTCAGCAATATACAAAAAACTCAGCCACGCGATAAATCTCAGAATATTGTCATTACAAGTATAATGATCAAAAGCATTTTCATTATTCAAATTTTTTTCCAATCAGTACGTTTTTCATCATTACGTTTTATTTTTTTATTTTTTTTCCCTGCTTACAATGAGATAAGTATCTTTCAATTTTTTTTCTTTCATTACGTTTGATATTAACTTTTTTTCCTGCTTACAAATAAGATAAGTATCTTTCAAATTTTTTTTTCAGTACGTTTTCTTCCGGTACATATTTCATCATTACGTTTTAATTTTTTTCCCCTGCTTATGAAAGCCTTTACAATTATATTAATACAATGGATTTCTAGCGTTTGAAGGTAATTGAAATTTCTTTTTTGTAATTTTGGAAAAATGTTCGCTCTCAATTGGTTCCTTATGATGACTATAATCCTCAACAAACACCCCATACTTTTCGTTTTTAACCATATAATACCGACCCTAAACAACCACAACCATCTCAAAATGTTCGTTCTCAATCGGTTCCTTATGATGACTATAATCCTCAACAAACACC
>QKWP01000093.1:0-26975 GCA_003550325.1 Gigaspora rosea | reverse complement strand
ATATTTTATATAATTTTATTAATAAAAATACTAAAAAATTCTCTGATTCTCCAAATTTTACTAATTGATTCTAATATTGTGCTCTAAGAAAATTTGTTCAGCACTCAAAAATATATATATTATTTGATCTATAAAAATAGATGTGATAATTTAGTTTTTAGCAAATTACTAAAAATTTATATGTAATAATTGAATTTTCAGCAAATTTACTTGATTTTAGGGGTAGCAAAAACTTCCAAATTTATGCAGATCATTTATGACCTATATTAGAGATGTCCAGGGTCCTGCTGGACTTATAAGTTCAGTGGACTATTTATAAGTCCAGTTCCAGTTCAATTTTACTGGACTAATAAGCGAGCCCAACACTATATATACCATATCCTATTATGAATAAGCACCCTTTTTCTTATTATGAATAAGCACCCTTTTTTAAAATTTTAAATTCAAATATCTTGACAACTATCTAATCAAGTTTAATAAAAATTTTTGACTTAAATTTTATATATACAGTATATAAAATTTAAATAAATAAATTTTTATTAAATTTGATAAAATAGTTGTCAAGATATTTGAGTTTAAAATTTCAAAAAAGAGGGTGCTTATTCATGATAGGATATGGTAATTAGGATTTTTAGTTATCAATATATGGGAAGTCAATGGAAATGGGACGAATTTATCTAATAAATTTGTCCCATTTCTATTGATTCCCCATATGTGCATACATATACATAGTGTACAAGTAGAAATCATCTAAAATTTAATTAAAAATTAATAAAAAATTAAAATTAAAATTTAAGATTTTAAAAACATTTGAATCAATGAATATCAGGTACATACTGGGAGATAAGTCTCCTGATATTTACCCAATAGTCCACTATAGGTCTGCCAAATACTTGTCAGTATATCAGCAGCATTTTGGTAACATATTGGTAAAATACTGAGAGGTAGATTGATACTGGTAACATAACAGTAACATATTGGGATATCCCAATTTCTTACTCTTAGGCCAAGAGTGTTAAGAGTAAGATATCGGGATATCCTAATATGTTACTTTTATGTTACCAGTATCAAACTACCTCCCGGTATCTTATTGATATGCTACCAATATGCTGCCGATTGTTACAGGTATTTGGCGTAGACTATCGGGTAAATACCAGGAGACTTGCATCCCAGTATGTACCCGATATTCATTGTGTGTTAATATATTAAAATTTAAATATTTTTATAATATTGACCAAAAATTGGAGTTAATTTGGTAAGATAGTATTAAAAAATTAATTTTAAAGTTGTTTGAAGATTTTGCTAAAAAGGCCAGGCTTTTACTTGATAAAAAAATGATTGTACAAGCTTTTTTTAGTAAAAATTTTTAAGTAACTTAAACATTGCATGAACATTTTATTGTTATCAAATTTATATCAGCAAAATTCAATCAGGTTTAAGTAACGTTATTATAAAGAAAGCACAAAATTCTAAAGGATTCACATAAATATTGTACTATATTTTTTCGGTCGAAAATACGTCAGAACTTTTAAAAGACTATGTTTGACATTTTACAAAGTTATAATTTTGAATTTGCATGTTTAAGATAAATTTGCTTCGTTTTAAATAAAGAAATCTAAGACGTTCTACGGAACGAATGCCCAAAACTTGCATGTTAATAGGGAATCTTGAAACATACCGTATTTTCGCGTAATAACGCTCATGAGCGTTATTTAGAAAATTGACCCTAAAGATAACATATATGCGCGTCCCAAAATACATAGTAAGTGGTGCATGTTCATAGTAAGATTTAAAAAAAAATATTCCGAAAAAAGAGTTGGTACTAAATGAACTTACTTTCGAGCTTTAATAAAAGTTGTTCTTCAGATCGAGACGATCTGAAGAACAACTTTTATTAAAGCTCGAAAGTAAGTTCATTTAGTACCAACTCTCTTTTCGGAGTATTTTTTTGTTGGTTTACTTTTTATATAGGGAGATACTTAAAAACTTTATATTGTTTCAAAATAACGCTCATATGCTCAAAATAACGCGCACGTTATTACGTGAAAATACTGTAGCTTTATTCTTAGACATTTTATGAACAACTTATAAAAGTTTCAAGCTAATTCCATATCTTGATGATATGTTGAATCATTTATAATGGACGAATGGATCGCTTAATAACCTATATAATATATAATATGTTAGTCATAATAATCGATATTATATTGATATGTTGTATAACATAAAAAAGTCTGCAATATCGATATATCAAATTCTATAGTTTACTAACATAGTTTTAATTAATTATCGATTTACCACTGTTAACTTCAGAATCTTCAATATTTTTTTAAAATGAAATAGTCTCTAAATTAAAAATCGGGATTAACCCGATAATTGAAGTCAACTTTACTAATGTTTTTAGAAATGGAAAACTTTCATTGAATAAAATACCTTTGTTATACTGTTTAAATATTTTCCCATAAAGTTATGATAACATAATGATGCGAGGTTTAATCGTTCATGGTAATTTTTCCAAAAACGTACAATAAAACCCATTTCTTAAAATGGAATTGAAATCTACCAATTTTAGATATCAACTGTACCATTCATAAATTAACTTGCTGCATCAGGCAAACCTATGACTTGCCTGCAGAGAATTTAACGAATTCGAGAAGTTTGTCTCAAATAATTATTTGCGTGGCCAAGAACCGTTAAAGAAACAATATACATAGTAGAACCCTACAAAATAAATTAATTAATTGGATCACAAAAATTATGCGTCTTGATAATTTCGAATTGACACACAATACTGCAATGCTAAATTATTTCTATTTTTGAGGGTAATTAATTAGTATGCGTATAACTCTCAGTATCACAGATATATATGTTTTTTTCGATAAAATGAAGACGATTTGCTGTTTTCAAAATCTAAAAATTACTTCTTGAAGCTATTCTATAGTCTGGGAGGGTGTTTTTCAATTCCATTTCGTCCAAAAAAAAAACTAAATCATATCTCTCTTTACTTCAATTCCTCCCTTTGCAATTAATATGAAGAACTTCCAATTGTCACGAAATTCATCCAGTAATCTTCGTCTTTCCCTTTTCTCATTACAACTTCATTTTATTGTTATTTGGCTTCTCTGTGTTGCTTTGTTTGTTGACGCGGGTAAGATTCATGAAAGTCAGTCACCCATCCATAAAAGTCAGTCACCCATCCATAATAGTAAGTCACCCATCCATAAAAGTCAGTCACCCATCCATAAAAGCCAGTCACCAAGTCATAACACCCATAATATCCAGTCATCCATCCATAAAATCCAGTCATCCATCTATAAAAACCAGCCACCAAGTCCTAAAATCCATAAAATCCAGTCATCCATTCATAAAACCCAGTCACCCATTCATAAAAGCCATTCACCCATTCATAAAAACCATTCGCCCATTAATAAAAGCCAGTCATCTATTCATAAAAACCAGTCATCCATTAATGAAAGCCAGTCACCCATTAATGAAAGCCAGTCACCTATTAATAAAAGCCAGCCATCTATTCACCAATGTACGCATTATGTTACCTTCTCTAAATACACGTTAAACTCTTAATAAAAATGCCCTTCACTAATCCTCACAAGAGGGGCGCATTTAGGGAGGGCTGACTGTAAACTCATTACCGTAAATTGTTAGCAACACTCACGTGATTACATTTTTTTTAATTAGCGGTATCAGCGCCAAAATCATTGACGGCACAACAGAATTTCTCTTCCAGCAAATTATGTGACCCTAATGTAAAACAGGTTTGTGCCAAAGAATACTTTACAGCGAGATTAAATACACATATATATATTTGTTGATAAGTTCAAATAATTCATTAATAGTATTCTGGCTATATACAAACTTCTGACGGTTCAAACATGTTTTTTTGGTTCTTCGAATCGCGAAATAATCCGATGGGCTCTCCTCTCACATTATTTCTTAACGGTGGTCCCGGGTGTTCTTCGATGATTGGACTATTTCAAGAATTAGGGCCTTGTACTTCTCTACCAAATGGAACTGACACGACCATAAATCCTTATAGTTGGAATAAAGTTTCAAATTTATTATTTGTTGACCAGGTTTGTCAAATTCTGTGTAACATTTAATAAAATTTTTATACATATCAGATATACCCGTATCGAAGTGACATATTTTTTCATTCTGTCAGCCAAACCGTGCTGGATTTTCGTATGGTGACAATTATTTGACATCATCGGAACAAGCTGCATCCAATATTTATGAATTCTTGCAGATTTGGCGTGGCAAATTTCCACAATACGCGAATTTACCCTTTCATCTGTTCGGTGAATCTTATGCAGGCCACTATAGTAAGAAATTGTGTTCTACGGCTTCAATTTCCGTTGTATATACTGTGACTAATTGTTTATTTCATTTTCTGTGATTTAGTTCCTCCCTTAGCAATAATGATATTAAGTGGCAGTAATGTGACATCATCCAATTTACAAAGCTCAAAAAAACCATTGATGAATCTTAAATCTATTGGGATTGGTGACGGATGGATTGATCCTATGATCCAATAGTAAGAATCCTTCAATTATTTGTCTATTTAATGTACAAATTTATAACATTAACACTTTTATTTATTATAAAGTTTTTCACTTATGGATTATTCTAAAAAAAATTCTTGTAAGTCTATTTATAATTTATGATATTATAAAAATTTTTCTTCTAAATAGATTCTATTCCATATTAACTTTGCAGTGGTTTCTCCCGATGTGCTTGCAAACATGAGTGCGGCATATCCAACATGTCAAAGCCTACGTATGTCAATGAATTTTCAGAAATTCAAATTACACGACTTTTTTCAATTAATTTCTGTATCTTATTTCTAGTTTTAACATGTTACAACACCAGTACTTACGAAGATTGCAGCAAAGCTGATAACTATTGCTACGATAAATATTTTACTCCGTTTGCCCAAAATTTAAAGTGCAATATCGATGACATTAGAACGTCTTATGATAGTTCTCTAAAAGAGGATTATATCAATTACTTGTCCAAGCCTGAAGTTATGAGTGCAATTGGTGCTAAAACAAAATATGTCGAATGCTCCGATACCGCATATTTAGCTTTTACGGATACTGCGGATTTGCAAGTTTTGATTTTCTTGTGTATGTTATTGGACACATAATGATTGTTATTAATAACAATAATTATTTAATATTAATAGTGCACGTACCTCTATTTACCAACTTGCCCAAGTCATGAATAACGGTATTCCCGCTTTATTTTACTTTGGTGATTCTGATGCCAACTGTAATTGGTAAGAATTTATATTATGATATTGTCGCTTCATCTTTAAATTGCGTCTTAATATTTTCTACTAAACCAGGATTGGTGGACTAAATGTGACTAAATCCATCAAATGGAAATATCAAAAAAACTTTAATTCTGCTACATTACGAGATTTTACGGTCAACAAAGCAGCAGTTGGTCAAGTTCAATCATCATATGGTTTAACTTTTGTCAATGTGTATCATTCTGGTCATGAAGTACCATATTATCAACCACAAAATTCGCTCGAGATGTTTACTCGTTGGATAACTAATCGCCCGATGTAATTTATATACACTAGTTATTATCACTATTATTATCGTAATTATAATTTAAATTTTGTTTACAAAGGTGCTATTACATATATAATAATTTATAACTTTTAAATTGGCATAAAAAAAAAGCTATTTACAACTTATTTGAAGTCTAAAAGATATCCAGAAGCTAGTTTTAAAGGGTTAATTTTGTTTAATTTTCTTAATAAATATAGGTTTTCTTAGGCAATTATTTTTTTTAAATTATTGCATATTTTTGATTAAATAAGTTTAGAATAAAAGTTATTTAAATATTCGGTTAGTTTTTTTAATAAATATACAATATATTAATTTTTTTCAATCAAAATTTGTTGTGCGGACACCGCACAACTTGTAACCTTATTCTGTGGCAAAAGTACTATTATATTACTCGTTATCGGCCGGCCTTAAAAAATAAACGTTATTTGACCTATATGACACGAATGCGTTTTCATAATAGGTCGCATCGTCACACTACAAAGCTTAAATGTTCACTTAATTTTTTTATTATGCATACGTATGTTACGTCATTAAAAGTAAATTACATATTAAATTGAGTATACTGTAGACCATGAACTCTTGCCCTAACCCATCCATCGTAATATGCAAACGATCATGGGTTTTCAAGTCCCCACGTCAGATAAAAGATCTGACTCGGCAACAAGTTTATCCAAAGTTTTACGCTAGCTATTATACTTGCAACCTAACTATGAGAATTATCTATTCAAACACTCTAATCTTCTGTTTTTCTTGCTAATTTTAACTTGTATTACTAGAGATTCTTATCTATATTCTTAGAGCTGTTTATTTAGTACAACTGCATCCTTAACAAGAGGCTTGTTTGAGTAGTTCCTGTTCTATATAGGTATAATTTAGATTTTAGTAATTTGTGCTATAGTATTAACTATTACTTGCAGTTAGGGTTTATTATTATTACCAGTAATCTACATTTTAGCTGTCCAAAGCCTTTTTTGCTTTTATTTATATTCAAAAATACCAAATATCTAAAATTGTCCAAAGCTTGTTTAAGCTTTAAAATTAATAAATTCATTAAAAAAAATATATAATTATATATTTTTTTAAGGATTTATAAATTTTGTGCACCATGCATAGCTGCGCACCCTATAGTAACAAATACAAACAATAATTAGAGTTAGAGTTAGGGTTAGAATTAGAATTAGGATTAGAGTTAAAGTTAGAAGTATAATTAGAATTAGATTTAGAATTTAAGTAATATCACAAGAGAAGCATTTGTTGTTAAAAATGCAATAGGGTTACTATAGTAAAATTTTGAAAATGCAACAGGAATTACTCTAGTAAAGTTTTAAAAAACATAAAGAGGCACACTGCTGTGCATATGCCTATCTTAAATGTTAAACATATTTTAGTTAAAATTAAAATAGGTTATTTTAATAAAATTTTAAATAATTTTATTTTATTTAATTATTAAAAATTGTTTAAAATTGTTCAAAATTACTGTTTATATATATTATTGCTACTATTTTGTTCTTGCAAAGGTTATCCAAGCCCTGATATCTGCTTTCTGTTCTTTTTATATAGTTTTATTTTTAGTACAGTCAACTCTTTCTATAATGAACTGTTGATTCTGGTTATTAAAAAAAGTTTGCTATATAAAACTACTATAATTTCTTAAGAAACTATAACTCTTTTATACCAAACTATTACCAAATTCAAAATTTTTTAGTTTATTATATTCAGAGTTGGTTATATAGAGGTTCGGTATAAAGAGAATTGACTATATATATCAAAATATATATCTTTTTTTGATCTAACTCTATTATTGTATATTTCTGAAAATAAGCTACTATTTTTGGCAAAATATTATACAAAAAATATAGAAATAGCTTATTTTTAAATTGTTAAAAAATTAAAAAGTATACTAATAAAAAGCTATCTATTAATCCTAATTTTTACTATACATGTAAATGTATTTTAATTATTAAACAACTTTACTTAATTATACTTTAAAATTTACTTAATAAAATTTAGACTTTTATATATAGCAACTACTGGTAATTTTTTTACAAATTTTTAAAAATCTATAGTAACCAAATTGGCAAATCTTAACTTTTTATAAAATCTTATAATCTGATTTTACTAGTTTAATTTCTAATTTTATAATACTATTAAAAACTTATACTATTTTTTTGTTTAAAACTTACCAAGTAGAATTTTATTCTTTTTAGTTTTCAAAATTTTATACTTTGTTGAACTTATTTTAAATTTGCATTTTTTATTTAATATTCATATTGTAAAAATATCTCAAGAGTTTTTAATACTTATATACTTGGATAGTGATATATATATAAACAATTGTAAATAGTAATTTTGAATAGTTTTACTACAATAAATTAATTAATTAAAATAAAATTGGGTTTACTAAAATGCATCTATGGTGTTTTATACCATGTTACACAAAACCATTAGAATAGGCAATCAAAATTTAAGATCAGATGTAATATAAAATTTCTTATTTTTTTAAAAAAACATTCATATTTCTAAAGTTTGCTTATGAAACCATCTTTGGGCTTTAATAAAAAACATTCCTTGCTAAATTTTGTATATACTAATGCCCTGATAAAATCTCAGGTCTCACCCTAACCCTAAGGTAATAAAAATTTATTTTTGTTTTAAAAAATTCATTTTTTTGTTTTTGTTATACAGATTTGCAAATCTAATTTACCTATAGTGTAAAACACTATAGGTGTATTTTATATTATTTGAATAAAATTATTTAAAATTTTATTAAAGCAATTTATTTTAATTTTAAGGGATGTATCATTAATCATTGGATTATTTTTTATTAGAGGTCTACTTTTCTCTTTCTTTTTTAATATTTATTAGGCCTCTTTAAAAAATCACCTGATTTTTTAGCATCTTTCTAACTAGAATATATTTAGTATATTTTTTAGGAATGTTAAAATGCTTATATAAACTCTGCTCAAGCAGGTTCCAAGCACAAACTTTTACAGTTTGCTTATAAATTTTTTAAGCACTGCTTAAAAGCAAATATGCTTTTAATGCTTCAAACCTGCTTAAAGCAATTATGCTTCAAATTTGCTCAAAAGCAAATATGATTTAAATTAGCTTAATTAAATTTGTTCAAAGCAAATATGCTTCAAATAAATTCTAAGAATACATATTGATTGGCTTCATCAGTTAATAATTTAACAATTAAATTTTTGTTACAATAGCTATACAAAGTTAATTATTGGTTCTCATAACTCAACTAGATTAAATTTTGAAAATTTTTATAAATAATTTTTTATATATTTTAATAACTTCTGAATAATTACAATTCTGAAAATCACAATCCTGTAAATACATAATTCTGAATATAATCTAAATATAAAATGCAAAATTAAAATCAAAATAACTAAAATATGCTAATATCTAACCTTATACTAACTTAGTTTTAATTTGTTTTAGTATCAAAGTAAAAATGCTTCAAGTATAAACTAAATTGTTGAGCAATTTGATATTTTTATACAAGTTTACTTATATAAAGCATGCTTGTATAAGTATGCTTATATAAATTTGCTTATATAAGCATGCTTATATTAACTGGTTTGTAAAAACCAGTTCAGTCTGCTTTAGCATCCAAGCAAGTATGCTTCGAGCATAAACCAAACTGCTTGAGCAATTTAATATCTCTAATATTTTTATTGTCCGGAGCGAAGTGAAGGACCTTTAGTTTCTACATATCATGATACAAAAGTTACTTTATTGATGCATTACATATTAAAATGTCAAAATGCAACTTTGCACTTTCCGTTGTCCACTCACATGATTTTTAAATTATTTTTAATTGGCCAATTTATAATAACTTTTAATCCACTGGCCCATTTTGGATAATTTAACTATTAAAATGTTCGTCTCAATGAGACGATTCTTACAAACCCAAAATCGTCAAAATCCAATTACAGGATCCCAAGATCATTCATCACTAAGTAAATTTCTTTACTATTAAATAACTTTTGATCTACTAGACTGTTTTGAATAATTTAACCACCAAAATGTTTGTCTCAGTAAGACAATTCTAACAAGCCCAAAATCGTTAAATTCCAATCGCAAGATTCAAAGATCAATAAAGATTTATCAATCATTTATTTAATCAAATTGATTTTCATATATAAAATTAATTTGATTAAATGATTAATAAATCCTTATTGTTCTTTGGATCCTGTGATTAGAATTTAACGATTTTGGGCTTGTTAGAATCGTCTCACTGAGATAAACATTTTGGTGGTTAAATTATCCAAAACAGCCTGGTGGATTAAAAGTTATTCAATAGTAAAGAAATTTACTTAGTAATGAATGATATTGGGATCCTGTGATTAGATTTTAACAATTTTGGTCTTATTAGAATCATCTCATCGAGACGAACATTTTGATAGTTAAATCATCCAAAACAGACTAGTGGATCAAAAGTTATTATTAATTCCATAAATTAGAGCATATATACAATTTATAGTACAAAAAATAAATTAAGTTTTAGACAAACAAGACTATGCTTTTATATCAAGTAAAATAGCAAACTTTTTAATTATCTGTTATTATATATATATAAATATTTAGCTCTGAACAAAATTTACCTAGTTTATTTATTTATTTTTATTTTATTTTTTAACAGTCTTACTAGAGCCTAACTAGGTTCAATCCTGTATATAGTTTATAAAAACTATTTAATTTATTATCTAATATATAAAGTCTAATATGATTTAGCTGCTTCTAAGAGTAACCAAATACAATCTATTACACTATACTTCTAAGAGAGTGAAGTCTCAATGTCAGTGCTACCAAGAATATAGAATTTCTCTTCAAATCCCTTCTATTTAGCATCTATAGTAGAATCAAATAATAATATCTGTATATTACTATACAAAAAAAAACAAAATACAATAAAAGTAAAAAGAGAAAATAAAGAAGAGATAACTACAAAACCTAAATGAAAAACCAAATATAACAAAATAGATAAAAGATAAGAGAAACAAAAAAAAACTTATACTAATAACAAAACTAACCTATCCTATTTAAAAAAAAACTAAAAAAAAAAGAAAAAAGTAAAAATACTAATAAAGAGTAAAAATTATATAATACTGTACAGAAAAAAGTCTGTCTAAGTATTATATATATATATAAGAAAAAATAACTATGCCTAAAAGAAAGTTCTAGAAAGAAATTTTATTTCAAATTTTTTACCAAAACATTTTATATATCATTTACTATTTATTTTGCAAGTTTTAAAATTCACTTATAGCTTGATTCTGATTAAGTAAATGCATTTCCAATTTGAAAAGAGTAAGTACTGCCAATCTTTTAAAAAGAGTAAGCTGAATTACCTACCTTTGTTAAAATTTTGAAAAGTTTAAAAAGACAATGAAGAAGTGTACCAACTTGTAAAGAATATAAGAGTATATGCTTAGCTAAATAGTATATTAGACTAAAATAAAGATTAGACCCAAATGCAAAATTGTCACCTGGGTTACCCATGTGATTTGAAATTAGATAACCCAGATGAAAATGAGTTGCATATAAGGGTCCTGGAGTTGAAAGAAATGAACCTCTTTAAACTATGGATTATTGGGCAAACAGATCACAAAATCAAAGTGTAATTAATATACATGCCAGTAATGATTGTAACAAATTATAATGAAATTCCAATTAAAATGAAATTATAGTATAAAATCTTAAAAAATAATTTTTTTTGAAGTACATGTTTTAGAGTTAGGGTTAGGATTAGAGGTTAGTTTAGAGTAGAATATATTAAACAAGTATAAGTGGGTTAAGAAGTTGAATAAAAAATGTAGATTTTATTTTAAATTATAATCTGTGACAATAATTACTGTGCGTACAAAAAATTGGAGTGTTTAGTCAACTATACAAAACAAAAATTATATGCTATACTATATAAGAATTAATTTTTAAAATCTTATATTCAGAATAGTAATCAGATAGTGACAGGTATTGTTTATATTTAATAGGTATTCGTTTGCTGTACTAAATTTAGTACAATATACTAAATTTAGTACAACATACTAAATTTAGTACAACATACTAAATTTAGTACAACATACTAAATTTAGTACAACATATTAAATTTAGTACAGTATTAAAAGTTAAATTTTAAAACATTGCATTAATAACTTTTAAATTAAATTTATTCAATATATAATTCTATATTTATGTTTTATTTTGGTATATTTAAAAATCAACTTGCTTAGAGCGCTGACAGATATTACGTAATATTTTTAGGGGAAGAGGGGAGTAGCTGGGTATAATATACTATATATATACTTCATATATGATGTGGGGAGGAGGGGGTAACCTCCTTAATAAAAAAATATTACGTAATATATGTCAGCACCCTATTATTAAAAGTTATATTAATATATTTAAAAAAAATTTGCTACTAAAAATGCAACCAAAAAATACTAAATTATAAATTACAAAAAATTTATTGTCTGAAGAACATTATAGTAGAGTCATAGTGACCTGGTTTGTGTGTATGTTTGCAAATTAAGGATTTTGATTGGCTAGATTAGGTGTAATGTAAAAAAACAATCAAAACAATCCAACCGATGCTTATTAGCTAGGTCTAATATTGGTCCTTCAGACTCTAAATGGTTTCCATTTTCCTAGTTTAATAAAATTTTGTTAAATTTTTAATAAGGTTGTAGAGCTAATTTTTCTGATTCCAAGAGTAGTAAAAATTATTAAAATTGGTTTAGTATATAAGAAGTTATAAGCAATTTAAATTTACTAATTTTTTACTATATTTTTACTATATTTTACTATATAAAATATATGAAAAGACTAACTATTTTTAGATATATGTCATTGTAAAACAGGTTTATTTAAGCTATTCAAAAAAATTATTATTTATTTTTTTTTTTAATTATACCAAAATCAAAATTGGATTCAAAACAATCTAAAAATTTATTTTTTTTTTAATTTTATTACAAGCTTTGTAAACTATGATTTTTTTAATACTGTAATAAATTTAGTATGACAAAATTTTAGAATAATACAGCAAGTTTAAGAGTAAGCTATACAAAATTTTTATTAATAAATATGGGGTCTTTGCCTTGAAAATGACCTTACGGGGCTATGTAGATCTTATGAATAAAAATTAAAATTTCTAGCCATCTAGTAATCCAATTCAAATAACTTTTTTAAAATTTTGTAGAACTCACTAAGCTTTACAAAACAAAAAAAGTTTATTTGGATTGGATTACTGGATAGCTAGAAATTTTAATTTTTATTTATAAGATCTACATAGTCCTGTAAGGTCATTTTCAAGGCAAAGACCCCATATTACTGAAATTGTACAAAAAGATAGTTCTAATATTCAAATATATTTTGGCAAAATTTGATTAAATTTAATCAAATAATTAATTCAAAATTAATTTTTTGTGTGTACTAAATTTAGAACAATAGCCAAAAAGATACCCATTAATTAATAGTAAAAAATGTTTTGTGGGCTTTTGAATATCTAAAGCAAATATCTTTATTTTTCTTAATTATTTTAGTATAATCAATTTTCAAAGCCTTTATAACAAAGTTATATTGTAAAACCTTATTATTCTTATTATTATACTTGGGTTAATCTTTTTTATCACTACAAAATAATTTGTATTTGTTAATTGTTACTTTTTAATATCTTATTGATCTCTTTTTACATTGTTTTATAAACTAACTCTTAAATTAATTGCATAATAAATTAGACAAATTAAGTGATATTCTAACTCGGATCCAAGTAATTCATAATCTCATATAATAATAGGACCCTGAACATCTCTCATATAGGTCATAACTAGATTCTGGTCAATTTTGACCTAATTTGCTAAAAACAACAAAACTATATTTAAATAACTTCAAATCTAGTAATAAGAAATTAAATGAACTTTTTTTTAGATGCGCCTTACTGAAAGCTTCATTTTAAAAAAATGTTCATTCAAATTGGACCACTAGATGCCAAGATAATTGCCAAAAACTGTTTTTCTGCTTCTCAAATTTTAGGGGTTTTTACAGAAATGCATAACGTATGACCTCTGTACTATAAGTCTGGGGTCCTATAATAATATTAATTTTATAAAAATAAAAATATGAAATTGATACTAAACATATATGCCTTAATCTTATTGCAAATCAAAATTTGACTATTATAAACAGTTACTAGTATATTAAATAGTTACAATAGTTATATAAACAAAATTTAATAGGCATTTAGAAAAAATTATATTAGGTAATTCTATATAATATTTGGGCATCATAATATACTGATATTCCCGTTTTTAGTTTGTGCAACTATATTATATAGCTACTTATTATATAATGTAAAATTATTATAAACATTATGAATATATTTATAAAACTTACCCAATCAAATAAATCTCTTTCTATAATCTTTAATCTGGGTTGTAAAATTTTGACCTAAGTAAACCATTTTAACATAAATAATCTAGTTTACAACAACCCAGATCTAAACTTTAGACTAAAAAAATGCTTCTACTAATAATTTTATACCTTGTAACAAAAAACTCTAGAGTTGTTGTTCTATTACTTTTTTTATAGTAACAAAGTTATCTATTCAGAAAAACTGATCCATAAAAAAAACTGATCTTTTTTAACTCTATTTTAGTTCTTCTTACATAAGAAAGATAGAAGTATTGTAATCAGGTTAAAGTTTTTAGTAATAAAATTTTTTAATAAACAAATAAATTTTTGTAAAATTTTTATTATTTGAACTGTACTTAATAAAGAATATATTACTATAAAAAAATCTTGATATTATATATAAATTTAGATATAAATGATTAGTATACAAATATAATATAAAGGAGTTATCTATGTGCCACCCCGGTGGTAAATTATTTTTGCCACCCTAGTGATCATCCAATCAAATCTCACTAAAAATACAATTTTTTTATCATTAAAAATACAATTTTTATTATTAAAAATACAATTTTTATTATTAAGAATACAATTTTTTATCATTAAAAATACAATTTTTTTATTTAAAAAAAATGTAACATAAAAAAAAACTTCGCGTAACAAAAAAAAGAAAAAAAACTTTGCATTACAAAAAAAAAAGAAAAAAAACTTCGTGTATAAAAAAAAAAAGTTTGACGAACATCGTTGTGTAATGAACATCGTTGCATAACAAAGTGACAAAGCTCTCCAAATCTACTGCAACAAGGGCGGCGAAAAAACAGGAAACAGAAGGCAAATGACGAAAAATCCTTGGAAGAACCACCGAAAAATGACGAAAGAACCCGCAAAAAGATGACGAAGAACCTACTAGACGAACCCACTGAAAAACGACGAATGAAAAAGAGTTAGTGCTCTACTTACATCAAAAAAAAAAAGGATACACGTAGGAAAAAAACACCAAGGACACATCGGAAAGCGAACCGAAGGTCCACTCCAGAGATTCAACCACAAACGCCGAGAGCAACAGGAAAGAAACCTAGAAACCTGAAATAAAAAGAGTTAGTGCGCTAATTTGAACGCAAAAAGAAAGAAAGCACGAACACAAAAAGAAAAAAAGCACGAACGCAAAAAACAAAGAAGCACGAACACAAAAGAGCAAGAAAGCACGAACACAAAAGAGCAAGAAAGCACGAACGCAAAAAAGCAAGGAAGCACAAACGCAATATTTATATAAACAAAACAATCTAATCTAGAAAAAAATTTTGATTGGCTGATCTGGTAGGGGTGGTAAAAAAAACGTAAATCCCACCCGGGGTGGCGCATAGAATTTTCCTAATATAAAAACTAAATTCTAAAAAGAGATATTGTAACCAATTATTTAATAGCGAATAATTTTTGATTTACTGGTCTATTTTGAATGATTTAACCACCAAAATGACCATCTTAGTGAGACAATTTTGACAAGTACAAAATTGTTAAAATCCAATTATGGGATCCCAAGATCATTAAAGATAAATATATAAAAATTTTGCAGATTTACTAATATAATTTTATAATACGATAAATCTATATCGAACTCAGAACTCTGTGATTGGATTTTGACAATTTTATACTTGTTAGAATTATCTTACTAAGATGGTCATTTTGGTAGTAAAAATATCCAAAATGGACCAGTGAATTAGAAGTTATTAACTATTAAATATTCTTTATATATTTAATAATAAATTCAAAAATGTACAAAACCTTATATTTTGTATAAATGATGATATCTTGTAATCTAGTAATCAGAATTGGATGAAGTTTATACCATTCAATTAGACTTAATAAGGGGGGCATCCAGAAATAACATTATACAAAAGGGGGAAGGGGGTCTAACAAAATATAACGTTTTTCCTCTTAAGTAGAGAGGTCAAAAAAATATAATGCAATTTTTTTAGAAAAAATCGTCTAAAAACTGATCCAGTAGTCCAAATAATGATTTTGGTACCATTCGATTCGACTCAGTGAGAGGAGTCGAATGGTACCAATTTTATACATTTGAATTACTGGATCAAAAGTTATTGGCCAAATACTATTGGTTATTATGTTTTCTTATAAAATGACTATAATATCAATAGTTTTTTGTGAATAACTATTGATCCAGTGATCCAAATGAAATGATTTTGGTATCATTGGATTCGTCTTACTGAGACGAATCGAATGGCACCTAAATCATCCAAATCGGATTACTGTGTCACAATATATTCAAGTTTTTGTGAAATTTTATATATAAACATATGGATTTTGAAAAATTTTTTTATATAGTAGAGGGGGGGTCAAGCGCTACTATGAGGGGTACATAATGTTATTTATGGATGCCCCTAAGATAAATTAAATAGTATAGAATTTATCTGATTCTAATTACTAGATCACAAAATATGTCACTTGGTCACAATATCTCCTGGCCACAATACCTTTATTTACCTTATGATCTGATCTTTGTATCCAGGCTGCTTGTAGATAGAGTTCAGGAGTTTTTGTTATATACAAGTATACTAATAGCAAAGTTTTTATAGGTCGGTACTTGTAGAAAGTTGGGACTAAGAATTGTTAGAAAGAGTTCTCTTTAATCAAAAAAATTATTTACTAATTTTTGAATATATTTAGTATTTAAAAAAAATATATAATTATATTTTTTAAATAAATTTATTAATTATTAAAGCTTCCCCAACAATCCTCTGGACCAAAACTTTTCATAAACGCTAATCTACAAAAATTTTGTAGTTATTATTTTTATACATAATAAAAACTTTATCTAGAAGCGGCTTGGATACAGGACTTTAGATTGCATGTTAGATGACTAAAATAGAGCTAAAAAGATTTCTCCTTGTGGATTTGGTTCTCTGGGCGGAAGACTTCATTGCTATGGAAAATGTAGTAGAGCTAAAACCCTGGTGTTTTTTTTCAAAAGATGTAGAAGTATAGACAGAAACATACTTTTGGTTATTAATACTATTCTGCAAAACATAAAACTTACGCTTTTTACAAATTTTGGTACCCTCGATATTTCTCTTTGGTTTTTTCGAAATTTTCACCAAAAAGTGGGAAATCCAGCTTACCCCCTTCAAAAGATCATCAATGTTTACTCCTTCCAATTTGGAAATGCTCTACTGAATCGGAGCAGATTATGAGCAAGTTTCAACGGCTGCGAAATAAACAATGAATGATATGTGAGGATGATCTGGAGAAAAATACCAGGAAAAATTTCTTTTCTTCTAGAAGTTTCTTTTAGATGTAGTTTTTCTTTTTTTTCTTTTTTTTTCTTTTCTTTTGATGTACATATAATACTTTGATAGATATGGTTTCGTGCAGTATTATATAATTTTTATCTACTTTTTCTTTTGCCCTTTGTGGCTTTTTATATTTCTTTTGTTAGTTTACGTCATTAGCATAGAGTTTTTCTTCATTTCTCTTATTTTTCATTTTTATTATTTTTGTTAATTTTGGTTTTTCGTCTAGGTCTTGTAGTTACTTCCCCTTTTTTATCTCCTTTGTTTCTCATTTTATTTGTTTTTTTTTGAATGGTTGAGTTTATCCTTACTATATACGAGGACGAAAGCATTTTGGGTTCTAAAACCTAAAATTAAAATTTGAAAACGAAATTGTTTTTGATTTATTTTACTTGAAAGACAAAATTATTTAATACTTTTTTTGAATAGACAAAATTATAAGGAACATATCTATATAAATTTTATTTGCTCTTTTTTATAAAAAATTTTAATTTTCTCTAATGAAGACGAAATAGGCCTTTTTTAAAAATCAATTTTGGTGGCATTACTAATCCCCACCATTGATACTAGGTGGGAAGAATTTGAAGGGAAATCCTCTGTCGCTCTTTGACGTGGGCTGACAAAGTTTATATCTGCTTTATCAATAAGGTAGTGCAACTGGTCGCATGTAGGTGCTCTCGAAGTAACCACATGATGTCGAATTTTAGTTTTAAGTATGATATCATATATTAACAGGCTATAAATACAGTAGTACTCAATACTAGTTTAATAAAATATCGGCAAGACGTGTCAAAGAATATAAAAAAAAAAAAAAAAATTATTAAAGCTTGAACAAGCTTAAAAAATCTTGAATATTTTGAATATAAACAAAACCAAAAAGAGCTTTAAATACTAAAATATATTTTACTACATGTTGGTATAATCCAGATTACAGATCCAACAATCTAATTGATAAACAAAAAATTTAAAATTCTATTAGGGTGCTAATATTTATTAGATAATATTTTAGAGGATATAGGGTTAAGCCAAATCTTACCTCATATAAAAAATTTTAGCCAACTAAATATATTACCTGGGGTAAGGAGTAAGTCTCTATAATAAATAAATATTAGATAAACAGACATCAGTATTCTTACTAGTAGAATTCAAACTCTTGATTTATTACTTAGAGAAAATAACAACTTAATTACTTACTAAATCACTATGCCTTAGCTAAAATTTTTTTATATACTTATTATAACTATTATATTTATATATATTATTTTTAAAACTATATTTTTAAAAATAATTGAGATTAGTCAAAATCAAAAAATCAAAGAGTTTAATTAGACAATTCTTATAGTTGGGTTGCAAGTTAATATGGAACCTTAAGAGCAAACTACTGAATTGAAATCAAGTCAAGATAAACAATGAATAATATATAAGATAGGTTGTAGAAAAATTTGAAATAAAATTTCTTTCTAGAATACTCTTTTAGCATAGTCTTTTTCTTTTTTTAATGTATATATAATACTTAGGCAAAGTGTTTCTTTGCACAGTATTATATAATTTTATTATTTATTTTTTTTTTACTCTTTTTGGGTTTTTGTTTTTGATTTTTTAGTTGTTCTTTCACTATTCCTTTTTTTTATATTTCTCTTTTAGCTATAGTTCCATTTTTTTATCTCCTATAGAAGTCTAATTTCTTCATAATAGAGAATGCACTTTTTTATAGTGCGGTGGTCTAACAGAGCCACCTAGTGCCTAGTTTTTCTTTGCACTAGTGTGGGCATCTTTATGACAACCAAGTAATGTCATACTTAGAAATTAGAATTAGACAAGTGTTAATCCTTTTTGGTTTGTTTGTATTAATAAAAGTACTGGTGAGACCGCCAAAGATGGGAAAAAATATTTAAAGTTTAATATAGATAGTTTTATAATAATCTTAGCAATTTTTTTATATTTGTTGTAATAATTGCTTAAAAAGAATAATCACTAAAATCTTAAATATATGGGGACAAAAAATTTTGATTCCATAATTTTAAACTTATTATTCTAATTCTTCGAGAAATTGCGTTTTTCAAAAAAAAAATTTTAGCCCACTGCCTCTTTTTGGATTACGGTACGATTCCCCGAAGGTTATTTCCCGACAGGCCACTTATTCGGCATCACATAGGGTGAAAATCAAACGTTAACCCTAACCAATGTGATGTCTAGCAAGTGTCCTGTCGGGGAATAACTTTTAGTGAATTGAGCGACAACCATTTTAAATAACGCACATGGGCGTGCTCGAAATGACGCGCAGGTCAATTAATTAACGCGCAGATGTGCATTATTTCGCGTTTGTACGGCACCCGATTTTTTTTATATATAAATATACATATCTGATATATATATAGTTATAATAAATATGTAATTTATAAAAAGTATATATCGATATTTGAAATTTTATTTATTTTATCGTATTGTCGCGAAATAAGGGCAATGGGCGTTACTGTCATTTAGAAAATCGTACCTTGCATAAATGGCTTCAAAAGAATAACGCGCATCCCATATAAATTGTCAAACCGGGTGGAAGCAGGTACGCAAATCAACCTGCAAGATAACTTGAAAGCTGATATCTTATTTTCTCTCTTGGCATTCTATACTCGGGTTCACAAATTTAACTTTTTGTTTAATTTTATTTTTTATTTCTAATTGATTATTCTATATTACCCATACTATGATACATTACAAATTATTCGTTCATTCATCATTTTATTTATCCATTACCGTAAATTGCCTTATACAAGACCCGGATCTGTTACATTCCACCAATTTTAAACAATATAGTAGGCCCCGAGTCTAGTGCACGCTGAGGTTATATCGAGAAAAGAAAAAATTTAAAGTGCAACGGCGTATCGAGTTATCTCAATTCCAATAATCGAAAAATGGACATATTAAAAATATCATAGATAAGCAGATTGTACTGTAATTAAGAGTTGAAATCACTTAAACTGCACAAAAATTTACCTCGTAATTTAGGCTGAATTATCAAAAATATTGAAACTAGCACTTAAAGCTAGTTGGGTTAAACAGCTAAATACGATTAAACGGTTATAGTTGTTACCCCATTTTTTTTAGGCGGTTTTAAAAATTGCTTGTAACTTATAATTTTGTTTATGAAACCACTTTCCGTGCTCTAACAAAAAAAAAAAACTTCTTGCAAAATTATACCATAAAAAAATCCCTCTTCACTATCTTATCTGCGTTACACCAAATCATATGAGGTGCGTTACAGCAAAATAATTATAAATTAATTAAATAAATAAAAAAAATAAAATATTTAATTAATGAAACTTTGAAAATAAAAATTTATATTATACCTCAAAAAATTTGAGGAAATTTTTATGACAAATTTGCCTCTAAAAAACGCACAGATGAGCGACAACACAGCAATACAGTATTAATCACATAAATCCTAATTAATCGATTAGAAAATGATCGATTATGGTGAGCTCTGCAAATGTGAAAATCACAAGATTTCAAATAAATATAGACGTTATTGGTTGAAATATATGATTAAAAGGATTGTGTAAATCGCCATAATCGATTAGTCATTTACAGTAGCAGAGGAATTTTTTTTTTTTTGTACAAATTTCACAAACCGCAGTAATATATTTTTTATATTTTTTCAATATGGAACACTAGTTTGGGGCTTAATCACAAAGCTATTGAATAATTTCTTGTATAAATATGATTTTAATAATTAAATCCGGATATAAATGATTAGAGGTATTAACTCTATGTAGCATTACTCCCATTAAAATACAGTATTATTCTAAACCATAATCTAAAAACTGGTAGCTCATTACCTGCCTTATCGAGACTATTTCGAACTTGGTTAACAGCCGACGAGCAGAATTTCAATTCGCATTGCATCACTTTGCATTAATGTTCCCTTTCTGAGTCACACAGTGTAAAAAAAAAAAAATGCCTTGTAACTTGAGTTTTAGTATCAGTTGTTTCAAAGATCATTACCGATAAAGGATACATGAAAAGCCTCATAGTTTACTTGTATCGGAATGTACGCACGTACGTACGTACGTATACCAACATAAAATGTACCCAATTATCACGCGTACCATAGTAAAGATCGCGTAAAGAATGTAAGAAATGCTGTGATCTGTAATATCTAAACTACTTTGGGCTTAATACATCAACATATCGATTTGATTATCAAATCCCAAATCTGGCAAGAAATCAAATTTATTCTTTCTTTAAAATTGTAAGAGTGGGCTCTTGCATTTCTCAACTCCGAATTTTATTTCTATCTTTTTTTTTTTTTTTCAATGATTACTGAACTTTTCTCGGGCCTTTCGCAAGACTTTGGACGCCTACTTGACAATGCTGATGATTACAACGTGATAATTGAAATAGGTGATGGACCAAATGTGAAAAAATTTCAAGCGCATTCAGTTGTTCTTCGTGCTCGTTCTCCATATTTCCATACTGCTTTAACCAGTGATTGGTCAAAAAGAGAAAATGGTTATATTGTTTTCAAACAACTCGGAGTATCATCAACAATTTTCAGTGCAATAATCAAGTAAATTTAAGAATTTTTTTAAAGCAATTATATGTTTATTTCTTTTCTATTTATTCTTTGTCCGAAAAAATCAATATTTAATAGGTACATGTATAATGGAACGATGTTATTAGATGATGACACAGACATTTTTGAACTTTTAGCAGCAGCGGATCAATTCTCTCTTCATGAATTACTTAGGTACATAAGATCCTTATTTAATGTTAAACGTTAATAAAGACATTTTATATCACTTTACTTACCTTTCATATTGTTTAAAGTCACATACAGAGCCATCTAATTTTAAATAGATCTGATTGGATACGACAAAATCTGGTCAAAATTTTACATTTATCATTAAAACACAAAACATATCAAGATCTTTATAATTTTTGTAATCGGTTGATCGCAGAAGATGCAAGATCGTTATTTGAAGCAAATGACTTTACATCTATCCATGAAGATGTCCTTGTTTCTGTATTGCAACGTGACGATCTTGGATTAAATGAAGCTGAAATTTGGGATAAAGTTATTAAATGGGGTATTGCGAACACTAAAAACATAACTGCATCCGATGTTTCTAGTTGGCGTAAAGAAGATTTTTCTGCATTGCAAAAGACAATTAATCGATTAATTCCACTCATAAGGCTTTTCCAGATGACACCTGCAGATTATTGTCATAAAGTTCGACCTTATAAGAGACTTTTATCCAAAAACCTACAAGAAGATCTCTTACATTATTATCTCGCTAATGATACTCCAAAGTCATCTACCATACTTCCACCAAGAATTGCTCCTATTCAAATTGACTCTGTAATGATTGGTCCCCAACACACCGCCTTAATTGCTCGGTGGATCGACAATGAGTCAACTATAAAACAAGGTGTAAAATATCATTTTTCGCTTCTTTTCAGAGCAAGTCGTGACGGATATTCTATAAACCCGTTAAAACAGAAATGTTCTGATAAAGGTCCTGTTGTAATTGTTTTAAAAGTTCGTGATTCTGGAAAGCTAATTGGAGGATACAACTCTATTGGTTGGAAAACGGAAAAGCTTGGATCTGGGGAAGGAACAAATGACAGTTTCGTATTCACCCTGGGAGACGGAAGATCACCCGATGCCGCTAAAATAGCACGAGTGACATCTTCAGCTGCAATTGATAAGGATGTTGATGATTTAGCATGGCACGGTCCACGCTTTGGAAAAGGTCCTGATTTGTGGGTCCGCATGAACAGCGATCAAAGCGGTGAGGCACGTAAAGATACTTATGAATCTAGTATTATGGATACCGAAGGCAGATTTCGATGGACGGATTGCGAAATATTCTCAGTTGTAAAAAAATGATATTTTATCTTCTAAATATATATACAAGTTGTATTCTATTTATATCTTATTAATATATCATTTTATTAAATTATCGTTGGATTCTTCAAACTTTCTAGTCACGTGACTAACGTTGACATGAACAGTGTCTTAAAAAGCTTTTTCGTAGAGTATTATGCTAAAGTTTAAAAAGGCAAGAAATTTCCGTTTCACGAGATATCATCGTAAAGCAAATCGAAATGGATTAATTTCCCTATAAATTTGACCAATTTAAGTAACTTAAAAGGGCAAATGATGCAAAATTCTGCAGCCTACCCTATTATTGTAGCTTTCATATGATACATGCATTAAATAACGATGTGGAAGGATTTTCACGAGGGTAAACTTGGGCAAAAGGAAGTCGGTAGACTAAACATTTTCGTAAACTAAGATTTCTTGCGTTTTCCCGTTATTCCTCAAGAAAAGATTGATTAAATATGCTTAAATTGAGAAAAATGAATTCGCTTATGGCATATTAATATAATTAGTTAACGTTCCGTTATTTTTATATATCAATAAAATTATACGTATAAATTTTACTGTCCGTTTTACTCCAAGATAACCTCTATGAAATGAATAAATTTTGTACATTTTTAAAAGTACAAAAGATATTGTATTTTATACGACACTAATACAGTTAATCCGTTTTTTTTTTTTTATATTGACTAATTAAATTTACCAGAGAAAAAAAAATGTGCGGCAGATTCACGATTTTGATTGGCTATATTATGTACGATTCATTGTAAAAAAACATATACCAGTTACTCATTGTAAATTTTTTTTTTATATTTAAGGTAAGGTCTTGCCTCATACTTTTATTAACATATGCATAGACATGCCGTCCATGACCTAAGTTCCATTCTCATGTCTTACCTGGATTTATATACTATTTTTGGACTATCTAACTAATCTTTCTGCATCTCTCATACTAACTACAAACTTCCAAATTTGGTACGTACTTCTACAAATTTTGAGAGCCCCATAATTTCATATATAGCTACTCCCAAGCTTGGTGAATCTATATGTCGTTATTTGTTTTGGTTGATAGTAAGAGCCCGGACTATAAAATTATATAATACTAAATAGTAAAGTTTCTCTATTAACTTATTATATATAAAAAGCAAAAAACTCTAAGAAAAAAAATTTAGCTAAAATTGCAAAGTTATAAATTATATAAATATAATATATTAAAACTATATTATTTTAATTTATTTTTTAATACAAACCATATATAAAAAGATAAACCAAAATTTTTTTTTTTTTTTTTTTTTTTTTTTAAAAAGAGGTTTTTTTTTTTTTTTTTTTTTTTTTTATACAACGAGGTCTATCCTCTAATTCTTTATTAATTCGTCTTAAGAAATTATACAAATATACATCAAAAGGGAATTGTAGGGAAGTAGGGGTAAGAGCTGATTTACTCTCGACCTAAGCTGTGCTAGGGTCGGTAGACCTCAGTCTTCAAAGCTATATAGGTAAGAACGCCCGAGGGCGATGTATTTGTCTAAACGTGATTGGAAGGGTGTGCTAAGTCTATTAGAATTATTATATTGGTAACTTCTATTAGGGTTAGGTAAAGGGGTGGGTGCTGGAATAACTGGATCGTGACGAATTTGTCTAGAGGGAAGCCAAATTTCGTGATAGATCATTTTAATTATTAAATGGTGTAGAGCTAGTGCATATTTGAGTTTGTCAGAAGGTCTTGTGAAGGGCGCTAATGTGACCGCAGTGATAAAGCCTAGTGGTAGTTGATTGTTGATATGAAGATTAATAAAGGACGATGTGAAGTCCACCGGTTGAACTAGATCCAGTTTCAATTCTGTTGCTAAGGCTTGAATAGTATCCTTGAGGAGGGAGATAAGAGAGGAATTGTTGGAAATACAGGAGATAAGATACGCGATAGTTTTTTCTGAAGAAAGGCAACGGGGACAGCGGTAATCTTGATATTTAGAGGGGCTATGTTCGTGAAGAGTCTTGAAGGTGGGGAGTTCATTGGTTAGTAATTTTACTTTGAAGTTCTTTAATTGTGAGAGTGTTGGGTTAGTAGATAGAGAGAGAGGTCGTTCTTCGAAGGAAAGGTAATCTAAAGTGAGGCGAATTTGTATGTCTGGGTATCGGTTAATCCAGTAGCTTATTCGATTTTGGTTGGTCCAAAGGGCGTGATTATTTATTTCTATGATATCTTTTAACATTGTTTTAAGAGTATGTGGACATGGTGTATTGAGAAGGTTTGGTGTGTATTTGTCGAATAGTAATTGGTGTGGTATGATGTCCAGTGTCATGAAGTTATCGGGTTTGCGAGGGTAGGTTAGGTCTTTATCGAAACGGAATTTTAATTTTAGGTTCATAATGATCGCTTTTAGTATAAACAAGATCGGGGCGTGTTGCTTCTTTTCCAGATTTAATAGTCGGTGCGATGGGTTGTCATATGTCTGTTGTAGTAAGGTTAGGAATTTGTGGTTGTTAGATGTAACAGAGATCGTGGTTCCAGGGAAGAAGCTTGTAGATATGAAGGCAAACAGAGTAAGGGCTGAGTTTGCAGTTCTGGGCCAATTTTTGTTGGTACAGCCCCAAGTGGCCGAGGTATTTTGAAGTGAGCAAGTTGCATACGGTGTAGCTTGGTTATTGTGAAGTATGGTAGTCGAGATAAAAATGTTCACTGAGCGGTGTTTGTTTTAAGTTTTAGCTAGTTTCTCCCAGATTTCCATTGGGAATGTTGTGAAGGCCTTAAGTGGTCGGGCTCTGTTAGTTGTCATAGCGGTCAGAGGAGTGCTAATAGATATTCTATTCGGGTAACAGGTAGAAAGGGCAGATTCAATATCTTTTGAGGTTGGAATGGATGTTCTTATCGGAGGATACTTGTATGATGTAAGTATAATTTGTATCGTATTTAAAGTAGCAATTCTTTGTATTTAGGGATGTATCTTTTAGTTTACAACCAGGGCAAGGTGATGTCTGGTTGTTGAGATTTAAGTAATTACGGATATATATAGTCGATTTTGAAGAGCGGCTGGTTCTACCGATATGCAGGTTAGAAGTAATTATCCAAGATTTCTTTTTGTGTGTTCTTTTGGTTAATGTAAAGGGATTGGGGTGGACAAGTTGTGTCGAAGGGTTGGCATTAGCGGAGATGAGATCCTGTATTTCAGTAAACCAACGGGGGTTCGTCCTGGGGGTATTTTTAAAATGTTGTGATGGAAATTTTTCCAGTTGAGTAGTTCATTATTGTTGTAATTTAGAAATTGTTCTATATATCTGATGTTGTGAGTATTAAGTTTTTCTTTTAGGGATTGCGCATTGGGATGGAATCTAAGTATCTCGTTGATAGAGGTGCTAGTAGTTGGTAGAGGTTTGGGCCAGTCAGTTTCTGGATTGCAAGTAAGTTGGATATTGAGCTTATGCAATGCAAAGATTGCTTGGGCTGTATATGTTCTAGCTTGGCCACTTGGAAATAGTAGTAGCGCATGTAGAATTGAATGTTGAGACTTGGTGGATTCTTGTAGTTCCTGTAAGCGAAGTTTGAGAAAGGATGTTTCGAAACTGGGGTGATTGATATTTTTTAGTAGGGAAGTGGCCAGAGAGGTCGGTTGAACTTGTATAAGGTTTTTTAATCCGTATATACTCCGATGAAAGAGAAACGAGTTGGGTACGCCACGGGCGAGTTTTGCTTTAGATTTGACCAGATTTGAATAAAGTCGGGTTAAAGTATCAAGTTGATTAGGTGAAAGGTAGGAGCTGTATAGTCTA
>QKWP01000092.1:530465-542576 GCA_003550325.1 Gigaspora rosea | reverse complement strand
ACTGTGTATTATCTCTTGTTGTTTTATACTGAACTGCCTCAGAGAAGTGTGTAGTTTCTTACAGACATAAAAGAAACTATACTTCCCTCTTGCACACCACTTCACGCCCAAAGTAAGGGATCTCAGGAGCCGTGTGATTGTTACTCTATCAGAATTAAAGAAGGCTTCGGTACTGTAACAGTATATACATATATTGAAATTATATTTCATTCGCAATAAGCTTTTAAATATGTATGTATATATTAAATATTAATCGAATATATAAATAATTCGGCATGAAAAACTATAAATATATTACTCTATTGAAAAAGTAAATATGATCATGAATTTGTTGACTGGTTTAAAAATGAATCTCGGGTTAAGATTCCAAGCGACCAAGATATTATTAATATTTGTCGAGAATGCATGAAGAATTATGATAAAACAAAATCAAATTAAAAACTTTTATATGTTTATATTTATTTATATATTTTTTGTCTTCGACAAGAAACGAAAAATAAATAAATGCTTTCATTTGAACAAAAATAGATCTTGCCAAAGAATAGGAATCAAAATTTAATTTAATTTTTTAAAAATGAAATTTTCGTCTTCGTTGAAAAATGAAAAAATAATTAGAAATGAATAAATGCCTTTGTTTGAATGAAAATGGATTTTATCAAAGAATAAGGATTGAAGTTTTATACAATTTTTTAAAAACTAATTTTCATCGAAAAAAAATAATTTGAAATGAATAAAGGCTTCGTTTGAATGAAAATGGAACTTGTCAAAGAATAGAAATTGTAATTTTATACATTTTTTAAAAACGAATTTTTATTGAAAAATAATTAGAAATGAATAAATGTTTTGTTTGAATAAAAATAGATCTTGCCAGAGAATAGGAATTGAAATTTTACGCAATTTTTTAAAACTGAATTTTCATCAATTAAAATTAACGACTTACAAGTGCGACAAGTATAGTAATTGTACCCAGGTAGAACTTGCAATTTTGTGACATAGTAATTTACCAGGTAGAGGTTTTCCCAATGGGTACAATCTCTAGACATCGATATTTAGTCTTATTGTAATATATATTAGTCACCTAATCTTATTAAATTACTGTCTGTTACTGAATCTTACTATTTCCCGAAATCCGAAAAATTATTCGGGTTTAAAAATTTCCTGATGTGCTCTTAATTAAAGAAATGTTAAATCTTTCAAATCCTGCAAAGTACAATATTATAGTTGATTTGCACTTATCGCACAATGAAAATTTTTTACATATTGACTAGATTATAATTTTTTTAAATTTTTAAAATTAAAAATTCCGGATTGATGGATCAAATTATAAAAAATGTTAGGAGAAACAAAAAAAAAAAAAGATAAAATAAAAAATAACTTTATGGCCTTATATTTAACTGCACTTAAAAAGTATTCAATATTAAACATATAGAAAAAAAAAAGTGGTACACCAAATATGTTAATTTCATTATAAGCTAAACGACTTTCATAACAATTAGCTTATATGGGATGATTTCAATAGAAATAGCACATTTTTACAATTTTTTGAAAAATGAGTTTTTATTAGATTCATTTTTCAGTTATAAATAAAAGTCGATTTGTATAATAAAAAATCAAGATAATGTAAAAAAAAAATTACACGAGACTGCGTAGGATCAACAAATCACAAGTAGGGTTGTTAATAGAGTACTCCAGACACTAATAAAACATATAACCCACTTCTAGAGTGCTCCGGAGTGGGTTATATGTTTTATTATTGACTGGAGTGCTCCATTAACAACCCTAATCACAAGATTATACGATAGTCACCTGTTTACCTTTAACCAATAAAAATTGTGAAATTTGATTAATCCAAAATGATTAAACTCAATTATCTCAAAATAAAATATATGTAAAAATAGGATGTTTCTATTGAAATCACCCCATATATACATATATAGATGATTTGGGCCAAAATTGGGCCAAAAGATTTTAATTTATATTTTATATAGAAACTTTTAAAATAGCTTAAATATAATGCAAGCACATAGCACTCAAAAATTTTTTTTGCTAATCCAATAATAGGTAAAAATATATATAACAAAATAAATATTATAGCTAAAGCTAGAAATAGCTGAAGCTAAAAATTAAGGACCTTGATTTAAAAATATAAGCCCTACCAAATTTCACTTATAATCTTTTATTATTANTTATTAATTTATTTTTTTTAAATAATAATATAATTTTTTTTTAAATTAATTTAATGTTTTTAGACTGTTATATTTTTTTTAGCTTCTTATTATGCAATTCAAACAAGTATTATCTAAAATAAACTTGAAATCGGAAGCATAAACAGATATATTTCGTTAATCATATTCAGTAAGTATAAAAGTCGTTATTGTTGGTTTCTATTTGGTTAAATTTTATTAATTTATACTATCACAACTACGTAGCCTAACCACAACATGAGATCCTTGCACTGCTATCGTAGCTATAGTGCTTAATCACCAAAAATAAGGTTTTTGCACTGTCTGTAGCAACCATAAAGCCTAAATACAATATGAGGTTCTTGCAATACTATGGCTGCCTCAGAGCCTAATCACAATGTAAGGTACTTGTACTGCTATCATAGTTGTAGAACCTAATTGCCAAATATGAGGTTCTTGCACTGCCTATGGCAGCATAGAGCCTAATCACACATCTATAGCAGCCACAGAGTCTAATCACAATATGAGATCTTTGTATTGCTATTATAGTTATAGTGCTTAATCACCAAACATGAGGCTCTTGTACTGCCTGCGGTAGCTATAGAGCCTAATTACAATATAAGATCCTTGTATTGCTATTTATTGTAGGCATAAAGCCTAATCACAACGTAAAGTTCTTGTATTGCTATTGTAGTTGTGAAGCTTAATTACCAAGCATGAGGTTCTTCACTGCCCATAGTAACTATAGAGTCTAGTCTTTGTATTGCTATTTATCGTAGCCACAAAGCCTGATTATAGCATAAAGTTCTTGTACTACTATTGTAGTTGTGGAGCTTAATCACCAAGCATGAGGTTTTCCACTACTCATGGCAACTATAGAGCCTAATCAAATGATATCTTTGCATTCATAGAGCCTAATTGCAATGGGAAATTTTTGTACTGCTATTATACTATAGTTATAGTACTTAATTACCAAACATGAGGTTCTTATACTGCTTTTAGTAGCTATAGAGTCTAATTACAACATAAGGTCCTCGCATTACTACTGCAGCCACGGAGCCTAATTACAACATGAGATCCTTGTATTACTATCATAGTTGTGGACCTTATAAAAAAAAATAAAATTTTATTCGGATTTTGTTCAGATTATTATTTTAAAAAATAAGCTGTTTTTGTAAAAATTCAAACAAAATCGGAATAGAGTTTTGACTTTTTTTTTATAGAGAAAGCTCAATCACCAAGCATGCATTGTCTGCAGCAGCTATAGAGCTAATCACATTATGAGTGAGGTCTTTGCTTTGCTATCGCTACTATGAAGCCAAATCAAAACATAAGATCCTTGTACTTTATAATACAATATTAGATATAGTATACTCGTTTCTAATTTCCTTTAAGCAACTCAAGTGCCTATTTATAAAATAGAAAAAATGTACTTATCACCGGCGGTGACACACTCCTGTGTAATGTACAATCAAAACAAACATAAACATGTGTAAATTTATTTTCGTTAGGGTTAGGGTTAGGGTTCAGGTTAGGGTTAGGATTAGAGGTAACTATATAGTAAAATTTCCTGAGGAATTTTTTTTTGCTAGAATAAAGGGTGATTTCATAGTTAAAATTTTCAGCTATCGCGATATTTTTAAAAACGGCATTTTTTCGCTTCGTTTTTATATTACACTATCAGGTGTAATATTACATCTAATCTTGATTCTTATTGGCATGGTTGGCACAGGATTGTCACCACCGGTGACAAATAGATTTACTCTATAAAATAAGCTTATTTGTAAATTAATTATTTGTAAATTTTAGTTGTCTGTAAAGCGATTGTCTATAAAATAAAATGATCAGTACTGAATCTAAATAGTTAAGAAAGTGCAGAAAATCACATAATTAGGGTTTACATAGATCATACCCCATCTTTTCCTCTAGTTATAGGACTATTGACCAATCAAATTTAACCTTTTATAATATTTAAAAAAACTCAAATATTTTTAACCCCACGATCGATAAAAGTCGCTACATAGTAAAGTCTAAATTTTACTAAGCAAATCAATTAAAATCAATTAAGTAAACTTATTCAGCAGGTCAAAATACACTTACTACAAAATTTTTATAAGAATTAGAAAACGTTTTATTAATTGACTTTTGATTTTTATGTTCAACGAAAAAATTAAAATTTTTTAAAAAAATATATTCGACAAACATAAAAATCAAAAGTTAAAAATAAAAAATTCTTCGATTTTAATAAAAATTTTAGAATACATGCATTTTGACCTGCTGAATAAGCTTACTTAATCAATTTTAATCGATTAACTTAGTAAAATTTAGATATTACTATGTAGCAACTATCTGCAATTAACTAAAAATCTATTTTACTTTAATATTATTGGCTATTTGTACTATATATATATTTAGGACGTGATATTTGAGGACCCCACTCCTAAAAAATTATGTGATTTTCTGTACTTCTCTTACTTTAAAATATAAGGTAGATATACCTAATTTGGTGCAGTGTTTAATTCAGCACACTAACGATATCTTATGAACTGTTAATCAGAATCACGTGACTTTGGTACTATTCAATTCGTCTCATCGAGACAAATCAAATGGTACCAAAATCATACGATTCTGACTGATAGTTCACAAGATATTATCATTTAATCTAAATAATCTATTAATATATAATCTTTGAAAATTAGTATAAAATCATAGATAAATTTTGATAGACCAGTCCATTTTTGACAATTTTACCACCAAAATGACCGGCTTGAAGAGACAATTCCAACGAGCTCAAATCGTTAAAATCCAATTACAGGATCACAAGATCATTAAGAATTTTGTATTACTTCGAATAAAAATTAATTAGTTTAACTAAGCTAATTTTCATCAAAATAATAAGAAAATCTTTAACGATCTTGTGATCCCATGATTAGATTTTAACGATTTTGGGCTTGTTGGAATCGTCTCTTCAAGGCAGTTAATTTGGTAGTAAAATTATCAAAAATGGACCAGTCTGTCAAAAGTTATTGACGATTTTATTTTAATTTCAAATTTTGCTTTATATAAGTTATTTTGATTAAATGATGATATCTTGTGAACTATCGAAAATAATTGCATAATTTTAGTACCATCCGACTCATCTCATTGTGATGAATCGAATGGTACCAAAATCATATAATTTGGATCAATGATTCACAAGATATCTTTAGTAATCTTTAGTGCGCCGAATTAGGCACTGCGCCAAAATTAAACTATGTTTTTAAGACAATCGTTAAAATGTGATATCTTATGATTGAATGATCAGATTCAGGGAATTTTGGTATCATTCGATTTGTCTTGATGAGACGAATCGAATAGTACCAAAATCATTTAATTCTAATCAGTATATCATGTAGTATTCATTATAAAACTTAGGTGCACCGAATTAGGCATATCTACCTTAATAATTATTAAATGCTTAACTAAATATAAATAATACAAACTTGAATACTCTTTTCGAACACATATTCTAGTGAGTATATTAAAAAAAATTGTTGAATTGTATTCAAAAAAACTCAGGCGCATTATAAAATCAAATTAATACTATTAAAAAAATTGTTATACTAAATCCAGAATAATCAAAAGCAGCAAATACGAAAATAAAACCTTATTAAATAATTGTTTATGAAGCAAGCAGCATGAAATATACTGTTAAACAATTTATGAATTTATTTTTATTTTTAAATATTTTGTGATTATAGTTAGAAAAATTTTATATAATTACTATTAAACTTAAATGGTTTTTAAAAAAATGTGTGATAGTGATTAATATATTAAAGTAATTAAAGTAGGAAAAATAAAGTTTAAAAAATAGATCTAAAAAATTTGGTGATTTTATTAAGGATATAACTATAGCCAGTATGACTATAGTGAGGTTTGACTATATAATAGTATATTATATAATGTAAAATTTTATTCTGAACAACCTTTTCTAAATTATAAAAATAAATTGTCTTAGTAAAAAAAATGGTTTATAAGAAAAATCAAAAATTTCCAAAGTTAGCACATATAAAACTTTTTTTTTACTAAAACAATCTATCTTTTTAACTTAGAAAAAGTTGTTTAACGTAAAATTTTACATATTATATTTAAAAATAAATATAGATTAAATTAGTAAAAAATTTTTATATATGCTAATATTGGAAATTTTTGATTTTTCTTATAAAATGTTTTTTTACTAAAACAATTTATTTTTATAACTTAGAAAAGTTGTTTAGAATAAAATTTTATATTATATACTTTGATATCACTTATTTATTTTTATATTTTACTAGTAAAATTTTTAATTTTAAAAAATAAAATTTTTGTTTACAAAATTGTGCGATTTAATTGGTCAGAATCAGAGTACGACTTGTCATAAGTGCAACCTAGGGGTTAGTAAAATTATGGGGGGCCAACTTATAATAAATATATGCCAATAAAAATGACCTGCATAACCTTGCATAATTCTGTGTAATGATCAAGTAGATTTATAATAAAAAATATTCGCACTACTATACCAACGAGCCTTCAACAATATTAACCAATTGCTGATTCGAGACATGTTATTGCCATATTCTATTAATATTATTTGGTAGATTTATATAGAGATTGTGTGCATTTTCGTATTCGCAGAAACTAAATTCTGCCTTCTAAAAATAACTGAAATCATTAAATTCTAATCTTTATTACTTAATTCTACATAACATGATAGTAATCGATTTTTATAGTAACAAAAGAAAATTAATTAATGGAAATTGCAAATATTGTAACCGATATAATACCTCTTCAGTTTGGTGTCAATTATGTGATCCTCGAAAAGTGGATCAAGAAACAAGTGGCGATAATAATCTTTGGCTGCTTCTTCATAAGCCGTAGCAATTGGCTTATATTTTCATTTAGCATATTTTTTCATTTCTTTGGTTGCTTTTGGCGAGTGAAAAAGAAAAGAATGAAGGAGGGGCATATTTGGTTTGGGTTCATTTTTGGCTCAGTTGGCTAATTCTTGTTCCTCTTCAGTAATTTCTGTATATTTACCTCTTTGTTTTTTAAGAATATTGATGATTGTATTAAGAAATTTCAACTTAAGGCTACGGAATTTGAAAACGTTATTGAATGGATTCCATTTAACAGATTAGAAAATATAAAAGTCATTGGACAAGAAGGGTTTGGTACAGTATATTCATCAATTTGGTTAGATAGTATCGAGTAATCGAATGTAATAACGATTTAGGTCATGTACGATATCGTAACAAATCCTGTGAAGTTGCTCTTAAGACGAACAAACACTTTGGAACTTTTTGAAAATGTAAGTTAAATTATTTATATATTACTAGCATACTTGAAATTATAGGATACTGCTTTTTTTAATTAATTAACACGTATTGTATCATAAGTTTAAAAATCATATGCAATTAGGGAAATATAGAATTCATAGAATAACTCAAAATACAGAAACTGGACAATCCGTATAAGCGCAAAATAAAACTTATGGCATTATTTTGAAAATCAGAAATCCCTAAAATAGAATATATGGTCTCAAATTTGTGCTCATGGGCGTCCCGAATTAAAGCGCATCTTAATCTACCCTACATAAAAGTAAAGAAGCAAAAAATGCTCCGGAACTAGGTCTGATACTAAGTAAACCTACTTTCGAGCTCTATTCACATTAAGGTTTACTTAATACCAAATCTAGTTCTGGAGCATTTGCTCAGATCTTATTGTGATTCAAGGGTACGATTCAAAAAATTAACTATTTTAAACATTTNAAAAAATAATTTGTAGATAAAATAGCAAAAGTTTTAAAATAGTAGCAAAGCTTATTGAGATGAATTAGCTGTAAATATTAAGGCAAATATGTAGAGATTGAATTATTAAATTAATTAATTTAAGTATTATTTTTCAATTTTTGACTGTATTTATATATTAGTATATTTTATTTATTTTAAAAAAATTTTTTATTAGTTTTTTATATAATGCAAATAAATTATTGGCACAGCTAAAGCTAGAAAAAGCTGAAGCTAGAAATTAGTGACCTTAATTTAAAAATATAAGCCCTACCAAATCTACTTATACTCTTTTATTATTAAAGCTAACCCTAGACCTATCTAACTCTATAAAAAAACCCTATAACAAAAGGCCCAAAAATTTTTTGAAAAATTTCATATTAAAATAATTAAAATTTCTAGCTTTAGCTATTTCTAGCTTTAGCTACAACAATAAATAATAATTAAAAAAAAACAAATACTACAGTCTAACCTTCATATAGTTACATCTTTGGAATACAAAAAGTAGAAATTATATATAAAAATATGACTAATATAAAGGGAATTCCATATACCGTAAACGGCCATATAAAAAACTCCCCATGATAGTAGATCCCCACGTATCATCCCTGGGTCTATAGTATAAGTTGAGATTTTTAGAAAAGATAAGAGACCTGGGTATACTAGAGAAACTAAACTGATAAAAGACACAGGTATACTATAGAATAAACATTTGTGAATAGCTTAAAAATAACGTATTACTTGTACCAATATGCTATATTTATATTGCCTGATACTGGACCCTATCTGTACAATAGACCCCCGGGTTTACTATTGGGTTTAAAATTGAAAAAATGTAACAGACCTAGGTCTTTTATATGGCTGTTTATGGTAATTACAATTGTAGTAAAATTATATTTAAAAAAAAGAAAAAATATGCTTGTTACTAGCGGTGACATGCCCTTGTGTAATGTATGATCAAAACAAACATAAACACATATAAATTTAAATATATCTGATATAATATAGCGAGCTTAATATAAAATACAATAAATAAGTCTATTTTTTAAATTTTAAGATATACATATAAAAAATTTTTGGTTTAATATAACTATGTCACATGGCTACCCTAATTATTATAATGAGATTAATTAAAACTAATAAAATTTTTTGTCGGGTTGCCGGGTCCCAGAGTATGATTTTAAAATTTAAAATTTTATTAAATATAAAATTTTTTAATAAATAAAAATAAAATCCGAGTAGGCAGATGAAAAAATTTTTAAATGTTATGAAAACCAGTTAATAAATTTTGTATAGCCTTACACCTGATCTTGATTCTTATTGTCACGGTTGGCACGAGTATATAACTGCTGGAGACAAATAGATTTACTCTAAAAAAATTATAATTAGGGATGTGCTATTTATTATGTAATATTTTTTACTTAGTAGCCACTTCTAATTCTAATTAATTAATATAATATATAGATGTGATCACTACTTCTGACCATGTATCTATGGTAAAAATTACATAATAAATGGCATGAACCTTATATCACAGGTCAAAAACTAATATATCGGGTATTTATCGGGTACCATATGATTATAATTAAAAAAAAGAGAAAATGCTATATATCGGTAACCTATCATAAGGTAGATATACCTAATTTGGCGCAGTGTCTAATTTGGCGCACTAACAATATCTTACGAACTGTTGATCAAAATCACGTGATTTTGGTACTATTCAATTCGTCTCATCGAGATGAATCAAATGGTACCAAAATCATATGATTCTGGCCAATAATTCACAAGAAATTATCATTTAACCTAAATAACCTATTTATATATAATCTTTTATCTTTAGTAATCTTTAGTGCGCCGAATTAGGCACTGCGCCAAAATTAAACTATGTTTTTAAGACAATCGTTAAAATGTGATATCTTATGATTGAATGATCAGATTCAGGGAATTTTGGTATCATTCGATTTGTCTTGATGAGACGAATCGAATAGTACCAAAATCATTTAATTCTAATCAGTATATCATGTAGTATTCATTATAAAACTTAGGTGCACCGAATTAGGCATATCTACCTTAATAATTATTAAATGCTTAACTAAATATAAATAATACAAACTTGAATACTCTTTTCGAACACATATTCTAGTGAGTATATTAAAAAAAATTGTTGAATTGTATTCAAAAAAACTCAGGCGCATTATAAAATCAAATTAATACTATTAAAAAAATTGTTATACTAAATCCAGAATAATCAAAAGCAGCAAATACGAAAATAAAACCTTATTAAATAATTGTTTATGAAGCAAGCAGCATGAAATATACTGTTAAACAATTTATGAATTTATTTTTATTTTTAAATATTTTGTGATTATAGTTAGAAAAATTTTATATAATTACTATTAAACTTAAATGGTTTTTAAAAAAATGTGTGATAGTGATTAATATATTAAAGTAATTAAAGTAGGAAAAATAAAGTTTAAAAAATAGATCTAAAAAATTTGGTGATTTTATTAAGGATATAACTATAGCCAGTATGACTATAGTGAGGTTTGACTATATAATAGTATATTATATAATGTAAAATTTTATTCTGAACAACCTTTTCTAAATTATAAAAATAAATTGTCTTAGTAAAAAAAATGGTTTATAAGAAAAATCAAAAATTTCCAAAGTTAGCACATATAAAACTTTTTTTTTACTAAAACAATCTATCTTTTTAACTTAGAAAAAGTTGTTTAACGTAAAATTTTACATATTATATTTAAAAATAAATATAGATTAAATTAGTAAAAAATTTTTATATATGCTAATATTGGAAATTTTTGATTTTTCTTATAAAATGTTTTTTTACTAAAACAATTTATTTTTATAACTTAGAAAAGTTGTTTAGAATAAAATTTTATATTATATACTTTGATATCACTTATTTATTTTTATATTTTACTAGTAAAATTTTTAATTTTAAAAAATAAAATTTTTGTTTACAAAATTGTGCGATTTAATTGGTCAGAATCAGAGTACGACTTGTCATAAGTGCAACCTAGGGGTTAGTAAAATTATGGGGGGCCAACTTATAATAAATATATGCCAATAAAAATGACCTGCATAACCTTGCATAATTCTGTGTAATGATCAAGTAGATTTATAATAAAAAATATTCGCACTACTATACCAACGAGCCTTCAACAATATTAACCAATTGCTGATTCGAGACATGTTATTGCCATATTCTATTAATATTATTTGGTAGATTTATATAGAGATTGTGTGCATTTTCGTATTCGCAGAAACTAAATTCTGCCTTCTAAAAATAACTGAAATCATTAAATTCTAATCTTTATTACTTAATTCTACATAACATGATAGTAATCGATTTTTATAGTAACAAAAGAAAATTAATTAATGGAAATTGCAAATATTGTAACCGATATAATACCTCTTCAGTTTGGTGTCAATTATGTGATCCTCGAAAAGTGGATCAAGAAACAAGTGGCGATAATAATCTTTGGCTGCTTCTTCATAAGCCGTAGCAATTGGCTTATATTTTCATTTAGCATATTTTTTCATTTCTTTGGTTGCTTTTGGCGAGTGAAAAAGAAAAGAATGAAGGAGGGGCATATTTGGTTTGGGTTCATTTTTGGCTCAGTTGGCTAATTCTTGTTCCTCTTCAGTAATTTCTGTATATTTACCTCTTTGTTTTTTAAGAATATTGATGATTGTATTAAGAAATTTCAACTTAAGGCTACGGAATTTGAAAACGTTATTGAATGGATTCCATTTAACAGATTAGAAAATATAAAAGTCATTGGACAAGAAGGGTTTGGTACAGTATATTCATCAATTTGGTTAGATAGTATCGAGTAATCGAATGTAATAACGATTTAGGTCATGTACGATATCGTAACAAATCCTGTGAAGTTGCTCTTAAGACGAACAAACACTTTGGAACTTTTTGAAAATGTAAGTTAAATTATTTATATATTACTAGCATACTTGAAATTATAGGATACTGCTTTTTTTAATTAATTAACACGTATTGTATCATAAGTTTAAAAATCATATGCAATTAGGGAAATATAGAATTCATAGAATAACTCAAAATACAGAAACTGGACAATCCGTATAAG
>QKWP01000092.1:478880-506409 GCA_003550325.1 Gigaspora rosea | reverse complement strand
AACGTTGAAAAACTAACAAACGAAGTACTTGTTACAACTAACAAAAGAGCCTTTTTGACGCCTAGACAAGTTAAAAAACCAATAAAACTTAATAAAAGAGCTACGCTAAGCTGTAGAAAGAAGTACTTTTATCGTTTGTTGAAATATTCGGGTGTTTTAGGATGGGTTGGGCATTGAGAAATGGGTTGGTAACTATCAAGGGTAAATTCGGAAGCTAATTTTCAAAAAAATGGCCTTTTTAATATACTTTTGGCTTATAATTAAATACATGAATTTTGTAATTTTCTACGTACTTAATTATAAATACAAAGCTGGTTAAAAAGGCCGTTTTTGTGAAAATTCGCTTTGTAATAAATTTTCGCGTAAAATTTTTTTGATAATCCTCGATCATGATTGGTCGAGCCGACATGTTACGTCGATCCGCCGATATGACCATTCAAGTATAAAATATCAGATAGACAAAATTCTCTAGAATATTTAGCTGTAATTCCTTTAAATCGTAAATTTAATATTTAATATATTTAATCTAAATTTAGTAATTAATAATGCGATTTTTAAATTATTTCTACCAATTTTTTAATTTACACTGACTTATATTGTTTACAATTGATTGCAATCATTCAAGTTCACATTAATAAAATCATAATCAATGTCAATATCCATTTTATTTAAAAATTTCTTGATATATGCGAATTATATGTTTTATTTGACAAAACTTATATGAATTGTTAAAATAGCCAAATTATATGATTTATATAATTTATAAAACGATAAGATTAGCTATCGATTTTTTTCTATTTTTGCCAATTTTTGCTGATTTTTATTTATAAAATGGCTATTATATCAAATTTGTTTTTAAACATCGGCTAGAGCTGAATATTAATTGATTTCTCTCTTTTAATGCTGATTTGTATACGAACTTTGTAATGCCAAATTTTGATATTTCGACTAGTGTGTGAAAGCTAGGTTAATGTTTTTGTAAAATGCCAAAAAAGTTGCGAAACATTGAAAAAGTCTAGACTGGTTTTTTAAAAGTACTAGAAAGTAAAAATTCTTTTTTTGCAAGTGCTAGAATAAAATAAATTAATAAAACAAATTTAAAAACAAAAAACAAAAAACAAAAACAAATTATATCAAATGAAAAAATAAATAAAGTTCTAACTAAACCTTTATTTCTTTAAAAAAGTATTTTTGAAAATTTAGAAATTGCTAGAGACTTCAGTTATGTGTTCTTGCAAAGTGTCAAAAGTTTGGGTTGGCTTGTAAAAGATTTCAAAAAGTTGTTTGTTTTCTTGCAAAGGTGTTCTTGTAAACTGCCCAAATAAAATAAAATAAAAAAAAATGAAAAAATAAGTAAATAAAAAAAAAATGAAAAAAACAAATGAAACAAAAAAAACAAAACAAAAACAAAAAACAAACCAAAAATAAAAAATGAAATGAAAACAAAAAAGCAAAAAAACACAAAATAGAAGATCTAATTATAAACAAAAGATCTAATCAGACAGAATTTAAACATCATTGAACTATTTCGAACTATTTTAAAAAATCAGTTTAATGCACAATCCAGATTATAGATCTACTGATCTAGCTTGGTTTCCTAGTTCTAAAATATTTTGAAAATAATTCAAAATATTTTGTAATCTATAACTATATACTAAAAAAATATGCGTGTAACCTTGCTGCATAATAATAATATCAAGATTTATACAGAATTGCGAGAAAATCATTTTTTGTTAAGTAAAACTATCTAAAAAATCTTTGTGTAATGATAACATTTAGAATACTCTATTTATATTGTGTAATGATAACGTTTAGATTACTCTATTTATACTGTGTAATGATAACGTTTAGATTACCTATTTATACAGTGTAACGATAACGTTTAGACTAACAATATAAATAATTGTATTAAAGTATGGTATCTATTTATATTGCAATATGATTGGGCAATATAATTTGTGTAATACATATATGCAAATAGGTTACACAAAGGCTTATTGTACTGTTTTTGCAAAAATAATTTTAGGTTACACGCCACCAATGTTGTGTAACGTTACACAAACCCGATTTTGGTAACTTTTTAGTTTTGAACCCAATTCAGGTTATTTGAACCAAAACTGGGTTCATTTGAACCAGATTAGTTTCATTTGAATCAAATTGGGTTTATTTGAGCCTAATTATATTTAAATAAGGTTTATTTAACCCGATCGGGTTTATTTAAACCAAAATCAGCTTTATTTGAACCAAAAATAGAGTTATTTGAACCAAAAATGAGTTTATTTAAACCAAAGAAGTGTTTATTTGAACCAAAAGCAGTTTATTTGAACCAAACCTGGGTTTACTTTTTCAAAAGAAGCTATTTTCATCATTTTTTTAATATAAAGTAAATCTCAAAAATGCTATTAAGTAAATTTGTTCAAAAATGAAATATATTTATAGAAAATATTTAAACTACTTTAAATTAGTATGTTTTTTAATTTTTCAAAAAATTTAACAATTTAAAAATAAGCTATTTTTTGTATAACTTTTTGGCCAAAAAGGATATTTTTTTCAGAAAATATATGATATTTGAACCGGGCATTATTATATAGCAACCCATCACCATAGCGACCCTACGATCAACCAATCAAATCAATTATATGAGTCATGTAATCACTGATTTGCGAAGCAATATATATAAAGCAAACTAGCGAATATATAACTCACAGAACCAATTTTGATTAATCCATTACTCTAAAAATATTGTATAATAAACCGATCACTAAATTAAAAAAAATAAAAAAGCGAATTTACTGAAAATTTTATTAAAAAAAACAAATCACTACTGGGCAACTCTCAAAATTTTTTATTTTTTTTTTAAAAAAAACAATACAAATATACCAAAAGTTTTATTAAAAAAAAAGCAAATCACTATTAAGACAACCCATAAAATTTTTTTAAATCAGTATTACAACTTTATGATATTATAAACCCAACAAATTTTATTAAAAAAAAAATTAATATATGATCCAATGAAATCGACAATATTTTAATGACTCAAGGTACGTTCATGTTCGCATAGTACTTACATTATGATTATCCATATATATATTCATCTAGTGCTTTCATACATATTTGCCCAGTACTTCCATACACGTTCACCCGGTGCTTCCATACACGTTCACCCGGTGCTTCTATATACACTCGCCTGGTGTTTCCATATATATTTGCCTGGTGCTTTTACGATACGTTTGCTCGATGCTTTCATTAAACGTTCGATCAGTGCTTTAGCAAAACCTAAAAAAGTTAATAAACAAAACAATAAAAAAAAAAAAAAGAAACAAAAACAAAAAACTTAATCTTACCTACTTGAAACACCACAAATATGTTTTTTGGTATATTCATGCTAAGTAAAGCCTTAAAACCTTAAGAAAGAAAAACAAAATTAGTACCAAAATTAAATGACAGAGAAAAAGCAAAATGTAAAGAAAAAAATTTAATATTTTATCGAAAATACTGCACAAACACCTGCTCAGTATTAATTCACATCTGGCGAAGTCTAAAAACTCTAAGAAAGAAGTTAGTAACAAAACTAACAAGAAAAAATAAAAAACAGAAAAAAATCTTATCCAAAACACTATATGCACTTTACCTGGTGTGGATTCATGTTTAGCAAAGTCTAAAAACCTCAAGAAAAAAACTAAAATTAATAATAAGGTAATAAGGCTAACAAAACAGGAAAAAAACTAACAAAAAAAATTAATATCTCACTTTACGTTCAAAAACCTCCAAAAAAAAAACTAATGTAAGAAAACTGATATCCTTTAAGAAAAAAGGCTGATATTTTTAAAAAAGAAAACTGACATCCTCTAAAAAAAAACCTGAAATTAGTAAGGGGCATGCCATTTATTACGTAATATTTTTTACTTAGTAGCCACCTCTACCCATGTATGGTGTAATCATTTTATCTAATTCTAATTGATTAATATAATATATAGATGTGATCACTACCTCTGACTATGTATCCATGGTAAAAATTACGTAATAAATGGCATGCCCCTAACCAGACAAAAAAAAAAAAAAAACCAAAAAAAAATTAAAATCATATTTTATATTTAAAAACTTCCAAGAAAAAAAATGACATAAAAACTGACGTTCTCTAAGAAAATAGCCAAAAAGAAAACTAACATTCTTCAAAAAAAACCCCCAAGATTAGTAACTAGACAAACAAGCAAAAAAAAAAGAAAACCAAAAAAAAATTAATATCTTATCTAAAAAGTCGCATACACATTTGCCTAGCACTAAGCAGCATCTAGCAAATCCTAAAAAAAAAAAAGATTAGCAAAACAAGACAATTTACAACTAAAGCAAAAAAAAGGAAATAATATACTTAAAAAGCTATTTAAAAACCTTTGCTGATACTAATTTATGCCAAAAAAGAATAGAATTAGTACAAGAAAAAAAAAAAGTGAAAAAATAGAGTATCTTATCTGAAATGTCACTTTGGTATTTCGCTTCCTTAAGACTACAAATCCCAAAAAAAAACAACTAAAATTTAGATCAAATCGGATTAAGGGAATTAACCTCTAATTCGGCTTACTCTATTTATATGATTATTAATTTTTAATATGATGGCCCAATTATATAAGGGTCATTATAATAATTTTTATTTAAACCAATCATGAATTTATTTAATATTATTTAAAAAAAAACAAACTAAAAAACACCCTGTGCATTATGCACGGGTTTACAGCTAGTATATTATAAATATTTTGCTTATATTACAGTTTGTAAAACCTTATATAAGATTACACTATTATAAATTTGCTAATAAGATAAAAAAGATTAAAAAAAGGTAACAATCTTAATGGGTTAATTATATATGAGGATGAAATCATTTTGGGCTTAAAAACCTGAAATTGTTTTTGACCTATTTTTACTTAAAACCCAAAATTTTTTGATACTTTTTTTGAATAAACGGAATTATAAAAAATATAAATATATTATTTTATTTGCTTTTCTTATAAAAACTTTAATTGGCTCTAATAAACCCAAAATAGACCTTTTTCAAAAATTAATTTTGGTGGCATCACTAGGGTTAATAACTACTATTGGTAAATTTAAAGGTAGGTCTAGCTACTGAAAAGCTTTTAGAGAGAGAATAGTTGTTGTAGTGAATTGCTTTTTGGTAAGGGCCATGTCATTAATCACCTGATTATTTTTTATCAAAGGCCTACTCCCCTCCCTCTTTTTTAATATATATATAGTCAGGTTCTTATATATAATTTCAACTTTTTTTAACCCTCCCCCCTAAAAAATCACCTAATTTTTGTCACTCTCTAACCAAATAAGTCTTTATTCTGCACAATAACAGTAAAGTAAAAAAAATAATAGTTGTAAACAACTTATTATAAATAAAGACAGGATTGCTAAAGTAAGAAAAAAAATAATTGTAAACAACTTATCTTTATCCCATATCATAAATAAAGGCAGGATTGCTAAAGTAAAAAAAAAATTATAAATAGTAATTTTGGATAATTTTAAATAATTTTAAACGATAAAATTATTTAAAATTTTATTAAGACAATCTATTTAAATTTTAACCAAATATGTTTAGCTTTTAAAAAAATATATAATTATACATACCGGTATATTTTTTTTAGAGATTATTAAAGTTTGAACAAGCCTTAGACAATCTTGGATATTTGGACATTTTGGACACAAACAAGATCAAAAAAAAACTTTGAACAGCCAAAACGTGAATCACGTTCTTTAATTATTTATAATTTAACAATTATCTACCAAAATCAACTTTTAAGTTCAATTGATTGCTATTGAACCTGGTAAGAAATGCAATTATATAATAATTGTAATCTGCGAGATTTGATCAAAGAAGTCATCAATTTAATAAATAAATTCTAACTTATTGAGAATTCTATTTTTGATATATATACAATAATATAAATTTAACTCGAAAATTTATTTTAATTTGGACAATTCGATATTATTTAGGCATTTCAACATTATTTAAACACTTCGACATTATTTAGAATTTCGACAATATTTTAGCTTAAATCAATTTCGACAGGTATGTCAGAATTAGATCACGTGCTATTGTGTCGGTAGCATTTCCCATATAGTATGGGGCATGGACTAGGAAAACTACTGTTTGACAAAAATTGAGATTTTTGATTCAAATTGAAAGCAATTTTTATCATATCAGATATATTGATTTAAGATCTATTGATTTAATAAATTATCGAGAAATTTTAAACCGACAAAGATATTTCACCATGTTCTAAAAATAGATTAAATACTTGTGATGTTAGCACATGACCTTGTCATGAATAATCGAACGAATCAACTGTGATCTTTCTAAAAATATACCAAAAATCCGGAATTGAATATATTATTAAAAAACCCCGATCCAATAGAGTGTTTTCCCGCCAAAAGTTCGGGTAGATAGTAGTCATCTGATATGCCGAATACCCAGGTATCTTTTAGTCAGCAAAAGGACTGATGACAAATTCTATTTGACAAATTACGATTCGTGTTTTGTCAGCAACCGTTATTTATATTGATTTCTCACCCTCTACATTAGTGTCACTCTACTAGGCACATAACTTATAGTCTAAACAACACACGTTACTTTATTTATTGTTACATAATGCTAATAAAGAAATTCGATATTACAAGAATTATATGTTGTTAAAATAGTTCATAGCGATAAACAAAAGCCTTAATGATTCACAGATAAGATAAAACAATATATTTGTTTAGTCTAAATTGATAAAAAAAATAGCATATATTCGGGTTTGTACAAAAATGTATATTATGAAATCATAACGCAAAAAACCCCACTTCCATGTGTTACATTGGGTTCTCTTCTTATCACGAGTTTTACCAAATGAAATCTTATCTATGATTTCCGGACTTTAATTTTGACACTTTTACCGTTACAGATAAAAAAAAACAAAATTCCCTTTTCAAAAATGATTATGTGTTACTAAATATAGCCGGGATTACTTTCTATCTATCGAGCAATATCGATATCGACGCTTATCACTAAATAATATATCTGATATATGCCACATATTACCAGTTACGTGAGTATTATAATTATATTAAAATTTGCTACAATTATATAACATAGATTTGAATAAACAACGTCCTCATCCAAACGTGACTTTGTTAAAGTATCACCGTTCATCGCGCAGCTACGTACGTACGCAGAAATTATAGTATCAGGTTTGGTAAATCTATGAAATTGTAGGACCTTAACTATCAGGTGACCCGTCGGGTGGTTTTTTTTTTAAACTGACCCGATCCCTATCCCAGGTGATCTATGGGCCAACCGTCAGGTGACCTGTGTAGGGTTTTTTTAGATGGGTCGGATCATTATACAAGTATTTAACGTTTTCAGCTCTTGATACTTTAAGTGCTCATTCGTAATGGAGGTAATTGTGGGAATTTGATCGAGTGGAGTAAAAAACTTCGAAATTGACGCGTTTAAACTCTCTCTTACTAAAACTATGATTAGAGCGTGCTGGATTTCTCGCAGGATCTCGACGTTGACAAGTTAGACATGGTCGTTAAGACCTTTTATTCAGCAGTCGGACCCGAGGTTCAAACTACTTCGTGCATTTTTTTTCTTTTCAACGCTACGGCTTTTCCAACGCGTTTTATTTCGGTCAATTTATCGATTCCTGGTTTACTTATTCTTTTGGTCTGCAGCAACAAATGGCCCAACAAATACTTACTCAGTTTCAAGAACATCCGGATGCTTGGTTGAGAGTTGACGCTATCTTAGATCGCTCGAAATACTCTTATACTAAGGTTATATATATATGTGAATGTATTTATATGATTTATTGACTCTTGAGTTTTAACCTAGCAATCTACCTTGCCTTCAATTTAGTTCCTTGCTCTTCAAATCCTGGAAAAACTCATACAGACACGATGGAAGATCCTTCCTCCGGAACAGCAAATGGGTTCGTGGATTATCATGATGTTTACTGTTTTTAATGTTTGCAATGTAATCAAATGCTAATATTTGACCAAAAATATAAAAATAAGGCATCCGAAATTTCATCGTGAATATCATAGTTTCTACTTCCGATAATGAACAATCGCTTCGAAAGGAAAAGACATACCTAAATAAACTTAATCTGATCTTGGTGCAGGTAACCAACAGTAACATTAAAATATTATTCGCTTCCCTTCGTGGCTCATGTACGTAGAAATTATCCGTTTTTTATGAAGATTCTTAAGCAAGAATGGCCTCATAATTGGCCACAATTTATTCCGGAGATTGTAAGCACCGGACGTTCTAATTTGAATATATGTGAGAATAACATGGCAATTCTTAAATTACTAAGGTATGGTAATGATGGTATGATAAATTTTCAATTTACTATCAGTCTTATTATCTATTTCTTTTTTTTTTTTTTTTTTTTTATATATTCTGTTGTCTTTATTTTACGATTATAGCGAGGAAATTTTCGATTATTCGGCTGAACAGATGACACAACTCAAAACCAAAAATTTGAAAACCCAGATGTGCCATGAATTCTCTAAAATATTTGAATTATGTAATGAAGTTTTAGAGAGAGCGCATCAACCATCTTTAATTAAAGCCACGTTAGAAACTTTGTTAAGGTTTTTAAATTGGATTCCGTTGGGGTATATCTTTGAGACCAACATTATCGAAAATTTGCGAACTAGGGTTGGTACTTATTTCAATAGTTTCGTTCTTTTATTTTTTTTTATTTTATTTTTATTTTTATTTTTATTTTTGATAATTTTAAATTTATATAATAATAATAATAATAATAATAATAATTATAATAATAATAATAATTATAATAATAATTATAATAATAATAATTATAATAATAATTCAATGCTTAATTCAATGTTTGATACTTTATAGTTCTTAGAATCTTCTGAATATAGAAATGTGACATTGAAGTGTCTCACTGAAATTGGTGCACTAAGTGTAACCCATGACTATGATGATAAATTTGTCTCTTTATTCAATATGGTTGTAGCATCACTTACTTCGATGATACAAATTTCAGCCGGTATTTTATTTATTAATTTGTTAAAATGAATTTATTAATTTATTTTGATTTCAAGTTTTCTGATTATTTACTTTGTTGACAGATTTCGCAATGATTTATAATAATAGTTCAAACGAAGAACAAGAATTTATTCAAAATTTAGCATTATTCTTAACTAGTTTTTTGAGTGCTCATTTAAAGGTACAAAGCTTCAAATTTGTTTGAGAATAATAATTATTATTACTATAACTCAATATATTGAACTATTTACATAGATTATGGAAGCACAACCAAGTAGCAATGGCCTTTTAACTGCACATTATTATCTTCTTAGAATCTCTCAGGTTGAAGAACGCGAAATTTTTAAAGTATGCCTGGAATACTGGACTAAATTGGTAAGATGCCTATTGGTTATATACATATCTATGCGTATTTATTTATTTATATTTATATATTTATATATTAAGATATTGATGATGATGCATTATAGGTTGCTGAATTATACGAGGAAACACAGCAACTTTCTGTTCTTGAAATGCCTTTGCTTTCTCTGTCTGGTGCAACATCTACCCAATCTAACCTTGCAAATATTACACCGAGAAAATATATGTATGCTGAAATATTATCAACTTTACGGGTTATAATGATAGATCGTATGGTTAAACCTGAAGAGGTATATAATTTTATTTTATTTAAATTTATTATTATGCTTTTATTTTAATATCTATGTCTATTCTATGTAGGTTCTAATTGTTGAAAATGAAGAAGGAGAAATTGTTCGAGAATTCATGAAAGATAGCGATACTATTACATTATATAAAAGCATGCGAGAATGTTTAGTTTATCTGACGCATTTAGATGTTCAAGATGCAGAAAATATCATGACAAATAAATTAAATAAACAGGTGAAATTTCATGGTCAATTTTACTTTATTTGACATAATTTAAAGATATTAATTCAATACTTATAAAATGAAAAGGTTGACGGAACTGAATGGTCTTGGAATAACTTAAATAAACTTTGTTGGGCAATTGGATCCATATCCGGTGCAATGAGTATGATGATCCTACCAAATATATTTGTCTCACCATCAAAGCCGAGATTTGCTTTATACCATTCATTATCCTTCATCTAACTTCGTAACTTGTATAGATGAGGACACGGAAAAAAGATTTTTGGTAACGGTTATCAAAGAACTTTTGGGTCTTTGTGAACAGAAACGTGGCAAAGATAATAAGGCTGTGGTTGCCTCCAATATAATGTATATTGTTGGTCAATATCCTCGATTTCTTAAAGCACACTGGAAGTTCTTGAAAACTGTTGTTAATAAACTCTTTGAGTTCATGCACGAAACGCATGAAGGTAATGTATAAAAAATTATCAATAAAATACATTATTATAGTTATTTATTTTTAACCGCATTCTTTATATGTAGGTGTACAAGATATGGCCTGTGACACTTTTATAAAAATTGCCCAAAAGTGTCGTCGTCAATTCGTTACGCAACAACAAGGCGAAAGCTGCCCTTTCATAGAAGAGATTCTCAATACCATCGAAAACATAACAAAAGATTTGTCTCCTCAACAAGTGAGATTTTGTTCTTAAAAAAGATTTAATTATATCATTTATGTTATTCAAAAATTCATTTGTAAACATTCTATAGGTTCAAACATTTTACGAAGCTGTTGGTTATATGATCTCAGCACAAATGACAAAACAAATTCAAGAACGTTTGGTGATCATGTACATGGAACTCCCAAACGCGGGGGTATATACACAATGCAACAACAATTTATTGTTCATTATTAATGAAATTTATGTTTACTAATTTAAACATATATTTTTTTAGTGGGATCGTATATTGGCCCAGGTAAGTCAAAACTTGGATGCTCTTAATGTTCCGGAGAACACCAAGATCCTGGGTCATGTGCTGAGAACAAACGTTGCCGCTTGTACCGCTGTTGGTAGTGGCTTTTCCGTTCAAATCGCTCGTATTTATGTAAATTTACTGGAATTGTACAAAGCAGTTAGCCAAATAATATCAGACACTGTCGCCAGAGAAGGTAAAAAAAAAAAAAAATATATATATATATATATATATATATAGAGCATTTTCAAATTATGATCTTAACTTTGAGTTTTATTGCTATGTTAGGTCAAATTGCTACGAAAACTCCCCGTGTGCGTAATTTAAGAGTAATTAAGAAGGAAACACTTAAATTAATGGAGGTTTATATAACTAAAGCGGAAGAAACAAGCACAATCATAACACACTTGATGCCACCATTGCTGTCTGCAGTTTTAATTGATTATAATAACAATGTTGAACAAGCTAGGGATGCTGAAGTGTTAAGTTCAATGGCCACTATAATTACGAAGCTAGGAGTATGTTTATTTAATATGATTTCCAAATTTCTAGTTGATAAGTATGACCTGATTATTTATATGAAGTGGATGGTTTTTAACAGGCCGGAATAACATCTGAAGTCCCAGCCATTCTTAATGCAGTATTTGAATGCACGTTAAATATGATTAATAAAGACTTTTCTGAGTACCCAGAACACCGTGTTGGATTCTTTAAACTTCTTAGAGCAATCAATCAACATTGTTTTCCTGGTACGAAATTGTTATTTAATATTTACAATTTATTTTGATCGCTCAATTTATCATTACTAAACTATCCTTTTTTTAGCTTTGTTAACTTTACCACCAGCTCAGTTCAAACTTATAATGGATAGTATCGTTTGGGCCTTCAAGCACACTATGCGCGATATTGCCGATACTGGTTTAAACATTTGTTTAGAGTTAATTAATAATATATCATTACAAGATCAAGCAACTGCAAACATGTTTTATAGCCAGTATTTTCTTAATCTTTTACAAGACGTATTTTTCGTTTTGACTGATACAGATCATAAAAGTGGTACGTGCAATTATTATTATTATTATTTTTTGTGTTGTCGATCATTTATTATTTATAGCTTATGTTTGACTCCTCTTAAAAGGATTTAAAATGCAATGTACTGTACTTCAACGAATATTTACTCTTGTGGAATCCGGCGCAGTACAAGCTCCATTGTTTAATCCAACTGAAGTTACGGACCCAACTATGACGAATCAAAGATTTTTGAGGGAATATGTTATGAATTTATTACAAAATGCGTTCCCTCACTTACAAACGTTAGTATAGCATTAATTAATTGTAATGATTTTATTCAAATTTAATTCTATCATATTTTTATTATTAGCAATCAAGTTCAACATTTTGTAATGGGTCTTTTCGAACTGAATCAAGACTTTACCAAATTTAAATTGCACTTGCGTGACTTTTTAATTCAGCTTAAAGAATTTGCTGGTGATAATGCTGACTTGTATCTAGAAGAACGAGAGGCTGAAGCTGAGCTTCAGAAGAAAACTGCGATGGAAAATGCATTGAAGATTCCAGGACTTGTAAAGCCCGCTGATTTACCAATGGATGAAGAAGAGTAATTGAAAGTATACATAGGTGTCTAAATTGTTTTGCCTTTGATATAAATTTAAATGGCAAATTATTTTTAGGCAGGTTAAGCAGCCGAATATGTCAAAAATATTTTCGCCATTCCAAAATTTTTCTAATGACGAAAATTAAATATAATATTTAACCTAATTTTTATATTAAATAAATATTAGCGAGGTTTTTTACTGCAACTTTTTACATTTATTATCTAAAAAATCTATTACCGTTTAACCTCTCAAAACCTATATGCATGGTGGTATCGGTATTGAGAGATTAGAGATTTGAAAATATTATTGCAGAATTACTGTTGAACCTCTCAAAACCGATCTTGCCAGAGCCGATAACCTGAAATTGTTATGATGATAACCTCTCAATTACCATTGTGAAGGGGTAACGTGACTCGGCTTTAGCAAAAGATGGTGGTAGCTATCCCACAAACAGGGACGATGATTTTCTGCGGCAACTCCTAATTTCCGCGCAATCATAAAATTTATATTTATGCATAAAAAAATTTCAAATTCGATGAATTTTCGGCACAAAAAAGTTTTCTGCGCAAAAAAAAATTAAATTGTTAATGTACTGAAACTTCCCAACAAATCACGATCGTGTTTTATGTTAACTGATTATCTATCCTTCCAAGGATTTCCGTTACAAATAAATAAGCAATTTGATTGGTCCAATATTCCTCAATCCGTGAATTCTGCGGCATTCCGCATTTGCAGAAAATCATCGTGACTAATAGGTGATTCTTAAATTATCGCTTTCAGTAATTTATTAAGAATCAAGTTTTTTTTAATAGATCACGGCGCGTGACAATCTAATTTTTAGCATCTGTAGTCCCATGCAATAGCTTGTTAACCACATATTGTGTCATAGTAATAATTTATAAGTTTTATAAAGAATTTTTTACAGTAAATCAAATAGAAATTACGACAGCTTCAATACAAGCTAACTCATAGTTAGCTAATACAATAGAGTTAGGGCGGTGTTAGAGTGAAAAATTATAAGACAAAAAAAAATAATTGAGTTGAACATAAAGAATTTTTAAATAAAGGATCTTCGAATTCATCTATTAATGTCCAACCTGATGAATATGCTTGGGTAAAACAATTACCGGTATTTAGCTAAAACATGAGGATTGCTATCATTTATAACAACATTCGAAATTTTAATTTACACTAATGCATTTACCGCAATGTAGTAACCAATTAAAAAAATTTGCTATAGACCTACCTACATACGTACATTATCCACAGCACAATAATAGGATTTTACAAGACGATGAGTATTATAAAGAGAGAGGTGATTTCTGGACACCACTTTCGAGAGAATCTATAGAAAGACGTATAAGGAATGATGACTGGCCCGATATGAATCCTCGTGATTCTCAAGAAGCATTAGATCAATTGTAAAACCCGGCCCATTAATGGCGTCCCTTTGGGGATATATTTTTTTTATTTATATTTTTAAAATAAAATATTTTTATTTGTATGTTGTCATTCAGGCAACAGTTATTTATTAAATAAGAAGGGGTCGGTGGCCTCGCCATTTTTTATTTTAACGCGCATCTGACCGAAACCGTAATATATATAACTAGCAACGTGTGAAATATTTTTCTACGAAGTAGGGTATTTGTACCTGATTATGCCTAATTAAAAATTTGTATAAGTTGAGTATTTTTTCCCATTCTTTCATAAGATTCATCAATCTATGTAGTATTTAAACCATCCTTTAGCATACCGGAGCTACCTTTAGCATGAGAATTAGTCTCAAAAATTCGAAATTTAATTATTATATCTGTTTGCTTACGATGTATTGAGATCCAATGTTACCGGTATTTTTCTTCAATGACAAAAGTCACGTATCTATACCAACACAATTACACTTATACAAGACATACAGTGCCAAGAAACAAATTAATAACGTTAGCTTTAGTAAAACTCTTCGAAAATTATGTTCCGTGACACCAACAAAATCCTAAAAGTTCGCTTTTATACCGATAAAATTTCCAACACAATATTTAACCAATCAAATATGTCAGATACATAACATGTCACATATAACTTGGGTCGTTGTACGTAGTAATTTATCACAATAAAGCTTTATTTTTTTTTACATTTTCAGAATGTGCTACATCCAGGGTATGTATTACGTAATCAGTTTAGATTGAAAATGATTCTTCGTTAGAAACTACAACCGTAACTTGGACAAATTCCGGTGAGGGTGGGGGTAATCTGCAATAATCGGAGTGAGATAAAATAGGCGAAGTGTCTGAGGTAATTACCTCCAAAACTTTAGAAACGGAATCCTTCAAATTACATAGGTAATGAGTTACATCTCATTGAGATAATAAAAGATATTTTTAAAATCTAATCAATGATCACTTACTTTTACATTGTACAATGCCTCCAATATCGTCACTAGACTTATGAATTGGGATTTTTGAGTGGGTAGAACTACGTCTGCGACCAGATACATCCTGTACAACCCATCATATTCTAAGTCCATTTGATAAATTCGGATTTGCACTCCTATAAACGCAATCAAGTATTAGCAAATGTATAAGAATTCTAAAAGTCAAACCAAGCCTGTGCACTTGCCACAAATCAACACTCCGAAAGATGTCATTCCAATCCTATTTCCATACTTTTTAACTAACTCATCCAAAGTACCGGATTGAAAATTTGCAAGTTTGACAAAATCTTGACAAACTAATGAAGATTGATTTTTATATTTTGGTGATTTGACTTCGCCAAATGATGAAGCGCTTTCACTGTTGGCCCTTTTATTTAAACCAGACATTGGATTATATGATTTAACCAACTATACAGCAAGCTCAAACTTAAACCCTTACCAGATCAACTCAAAAATTGGATCGCGAAAGATTTCTTTTAGCAAATCGTGCAGCATGTCATGAACGGAGGTGTCTTCGTTGTCATTATCGGTTTTGAGGTTCAGTAATAAACTGTAAAAGAAGATATTCGTTTAATTCAGTATTGCATCGACTATGGTGGTTTTAATTACATACAAATTACGTAAAATAATTTGAATTCCACAAAATTTTTCTATGTCATCTTGGCTGCTCAACTCGTTAACTTTTGAAAAATTTCTACACCAAGTCTTCTGAATATCAACTATTGGTGTGAATGCATTCAATAGCTAGAATTTGGAAAGGGAAGCTTGGGATTAACTTACAAAACTATGTTATAACCAAATCTGAAAATAGATATACTTTAGAATATTCCAAAATCATATTTTGGACCACATCTGGCAAACTTGGAGGCACTTGTCTTTGGCATATTTGGCTCCAAACTGTTTCAACGCAGGTGAGATACAACGGCCTTGTCTGCTCTATAAGCATTATGTTGGACAGGCAACTATTTGATCATATACGTATTAATGAGCATAATGTGAAATAGTCGTAATTCAGATAGCATATAATACTTACAGAATCTTATGAAGATCAGTTTTAAAGGACAGAAGAGGGTTCTTTTCAATTTCTCGGATTGTTGATAGTTGAAAATTACGGAAGTCAGTTGAGAGATTATATTTATCAATAATCCACTGAAAAAGTGCGTGAGTATTGTTATTTAATATACAGGCAAAACATTAATCACATCGACACTGTACTCACGTCCTTTTTAGAGTCATTTCTTATATCGATCTCTTTAATAACATTTTCCCAAGAATATCGTTTCTAAATAGTTGATGATTAGTACATCAATTTGTTTTATTTTTTGGCACCAAAAATAATAATACCTTAGTCAATAAATTACGTGTATCGAATTGCTCAGACTCATCTATTTTATACATGCATATTAAATCTGTGTTTAAAATATGACAAATACAAAACTAATGTGTTACCCTCTCTTTCGTTAGGCAAATCAGCAATGTGATCAACTTTATTTATCTTTGAGTCGGCCGAAATTAATCTTGAACTATTAACAGATTCCGTCAAGCGAGGTTTTTTAGAATTTACTTGATCGTTAGGAAGGAGATCATCGATGCGATTTCGAATTGCTTTTCCTGTTTTCTTGGTTAGCGCTCTATCAATAGAGTCCTGGTAAAGTGTGAAAGAATTTTAGGGCATACAAAGCCGGATACAATACAACTGAACCTATTTTTGGCCAACCTTTTCCTCATCAAGAATAGAAGCAGACGATGATTTAAAATAATCTTCGATAGCTTGCTTATATTTATTCTTTATGTAATTTTGGTAGATATCAACAAATTTGGGTTCGTCCGGATAAACTTTGAGGAGCGTGCTAAGAACTGAGTGCCATTTCGAAACAGCTGTTTGCTTCGACGCGTAATTGAACCTTTTAAAAAACTCTACTGGTGTTGGATTGTCGTTATTAATAAAAAAATCACGCTCTTGCGGGGTCATTATCGAGTCAAAAGTTATTTTTTACAAAGAAATATTTGACGTGGAACGAATGTTGCATAACAGATAAAAAAAAATTTTATAACTACGCGTAGGGATGCCATTTTCTAATACTAGATGATCTTAGATCAGATCGTTAGCTACGCGTTCTATTATTAAATCATGTGACGCAATCACCAGGTACAAATTATGCCAAAATAAGCACTTAACGTTAAGTTTCGACAAACTTTTATTAAGTTAAATTCTGACGAGTATCTTATTAAAGGGTTTCGGCTAGCATCTTTGGTCCTGTGAGGTGTTGTTTGGCTCAGATTGGCAAAAATTGCGGTTATTCTTCATCAGAAGGCCAGTTTGTGACCAGATTCTCTTACAGAAGACAATATAATTACTGAGCGTTCAGAGGTACTGCGGTTATCCCTCAGCTCTTGAAGTTGTGGCTCACGCTTGGTTGTCAAGAATTATATTGTGAGCGCGTCCTAATATTTCATGCCAAGTTCTCTTTGATTTCTCGTAAGTATTTAATATTCTTCTAAACAGAATCATAATTTGCAAACCCTTTGCTAATTGTATTTTGTTTTGTTCTTTCAAATTTCAAGGAAGATTACTTTTACCCTATATGCCAGGACATGTGCAGGGTTGGTCAAAAACTGCGATTATTCTCAAGGAGGACACCTGCTATGGCTTGCTATATAGAGGGTGGTACACTGACTGATCATTCTGAAGAACTGCGGTTACCCCACCAGCTCTTTTCAGAGTTGCTTCAGTCGACAAGGGTGTGTATTACGCGCTCGATCACTTGCTGGCTTGGCTGATTTGATATGAATGCATTGCTAGTGTAACCATTGTATGGGAGAGCTTGTTACTTTCGTGCCGAGTTTAACTCCGATGGTTGACGTTAAAAGGTCGCATGAGTTGGGCAGTAATTTATGGAAATGGATATTTATGATTTATTAGGCATTTATTTACAAAAGGAACGAAATTATGTAACTTTTATTTTATATAGGAATTTTGGGGAATGTATATTTTTATTAACCAAGGCTAGAGCAAGCCTTTATATACATTTAAAAATTATAGAGCGTTACGCTGAATTTCTAGCGATGTGCTAATAATTTGGCATTACGTTGAAAAACTAGCATTACGCGGAAAACTAGTATTACTCTATAACTACGCAAAATAATTCCTAATACTCTTAAGGTAGGATCAACATGACTATGATGGTACAATTATGGAAGGTAGGTGACAACTTAAAGAATTATACAAATACAGAAATGAGGAGACGAAGGAAAAATTATTCGTTACATTATCCCCCCGGAAGGGCGAGCTCCTGTGAGCCTAACAAATCTTAACAAAAGAAGAGAAACAAAGAAAGATCATTTAACCAAATAAAATTACTAATTTATAACCAAATTTCAAACATGAGTCCTTGTGTTGCAATTACTGCCTATCCGTCGGTGCATCTGTGCATTACCAACCACGAATGTTCCTCACAATCTCAACCATGAAACAAAAACAAGTTTTTCCCTGCTCACTTATTCAGTTAATCTTACATTAGGATCGTCATTATTGTAGTTATCCGTAGTTATCTTGGAACTCAGCCTTTTATCTCACATTCGACGTTGTCCAAGACTGGATGGTAAGATTATGGCCAGGGCTGAATATAAAGTTGAGCACAAAGGCAAGAAGGTGTGGGGTTAATATCCATTCCACACAACTGGTACCATATGTAACCATCGTATGGGAGAGCTTGTTACTTTCGTGCCGAGTTTAACTCCGATGGTTGACATTAAAAGGTCGCATGAGTTGGGCAGTAATTTATGGAAATGGATATTTATGATTTATTAGGCATTTATTTACAAAAGGAACGAAATTATGTAACTTTTATTTTATATAGGAATTTTGGGGAATGTATATTTTTATTAACCAAGGCGAGAGCAAGCCTTTATATACATTTAAAAATTATAGAGCATTACACTGAATTTCTAGCGATGCGCTAATAATTTGGCATTACGTTGAAAAACTAGCATTACACAGAAAAACTAGCGTTATACTATAACTACGCAAAATAATGCCTAATACTCTTAAGGTAGGATCAACATGACTATGATAGTACAATTATGGAAGGTAGGTGACAACTTAAAGAATTATACAAATACAGAAATGAGGAGACGAAGGAAAAATAATTCGTTACACTAAAAAAATGAGCTACAGTAGAAATATACTTATTGATTGCATGCCCAATATAAGTGAAACCTTTATTTTAGCTCTTATATAAGCGAGTCCTTGCTCCATGTTTTTTCTTCATACTAACTACAGACTTTCATATCTTTATAATTTCTAAAACAAATTATCTGGCACATGAAAGGTTATGCTCTGCAAGAAAACCTTCTCGAGATGAATAATTTCAAACCTATGAGGAATTCCAGAAATATAAAAATAGCTCGTTGCATAATGTTAAGCCTTGTAAATAGAGGTCTGACTCGATGAATACTATTCACTGAATATTCATTGAATATTTAAATATTCAAATATATATAATTTTTCACTGAATAAATATTCGAATATTTAAAATTTCACTAAATATATTCATTGAAAATTTATTGAATATATATATATATATAGTTTTATTATTTTATTCCAATTTTAATGGCTAATTTAAATGAGATATTATATAATTTTTTAAAATTGAAATATATTTAATATTCAATGAATATTCAGTGAATATTCATTGAATATTTAAATATTCAAATATATATAATTTTTCACTGAATAAATATTCGAATATTTAAAATTTCACTAAATATATTCATTGAAAATTTATTGAATATATATATATATATAGTTTTATTATTTTATTCCAATTTTAATGGCTAATTTAAATGAGATATTATATAATTTTTTAAAATTGAAATATATTTAATATTCAATGAATATTCAGTGAATATTCATTGAATATTTGAACAAATATTCAAATAAAAAAATATTAAACAAATGAATTTAAATACTTATTTTTTGAACGAGTCAGAACTCTACTTGTAAAGGATTTCATATATGAAATTTATTCTAACACGTTAGTGAATTTATATAAAATGATAAAAAATTACTTATACCTGAACAATAAATTCTGCTTGAACTATTGTCAATATTATTATCAAGTTGTTAACTCTGATTAATTATTTGAGCATTAGCACATTCACATCACTTATATACTGTATTCCATTTACTACTTTTTTGCAAGTTTTGCAATATAGATGTGAATAATAGTTGTATTCATCACAAACCTTATACTCATGCTTCCAACTTCTAAAGATATATCACTTTTTGAAGTAATTTTGTTTGTTTTTACATAGGAATATGCTATTTAAAATTTTCATTATTATATCTTAACATAAAATAATATATACGTGGCTAAAATTTTTTTAATGTGTACTATAGACAAAATATACATAACAATAATAATAAGCCTCATAAGATCAAAATATCTTATATCAATATATAGATAATTTATTTTAGAAAAATCGATTACAAATAAATTATGCTTGTACTTAGAGGTCTGACTCGATGAATAATATTCACTGAATATTCACTGAATATTCAATATTCAGATATATATATAATTTTTCACTGAATGAATATTCGAATATTTAAAATTTCATTGAATATATATATATATATATATATATAATTTTATAATTTTATTTTATTTTTTAATAACCTGCGGGTCGATAGCATAGCGGTTATGCTCCCAGGTTTCCATTCGAAGGTTGCCGGTTCAATTCCGCTTGGCGGCATTTTAATTTGATAGTCAGAACCCTATTTGGAAATAACCGAAGTCACAAGACGTAGTGAGATGCCACAGATACTTCATGAACTTGTGGCTGTGTTTTTTGTGTAATGTAACGTACCAACAGGGTAGGGAATCGAGGAAGATCGACCATCCCTGCTGGAAGTATAATCATGCGGTGCAACCCCAACATTTGGGTAGCTAAAGGCAAGCCAGATGAGCCTTACATAGTGAACTTTCCGAGCAGCTGAAGCTCCATTGGCGATAACTGAAACACTACGGGAGAAAGGAACCCGGGAGGTCGTCTGGGCGGCATAAAGCAAGCCGAACGGCTTATCTGAGATGGGTATATAGTAGAGGTAGCTCAAACAGAAAGTCTGCATGATAAGAGCGCTAGGGTTAAGCTTAAAAAAAAAATTTTTATTTTTTAATAATTTATTCGCAATTTCATTGGCTAATTTAAGTAAGATAGTTATATAATTTTTTAAAATTGAAATATATTAAATATTCAATGAATATTCAGTGAATATTCAAAAATCATTCAAAATTTTTGAATGAATATTCGAAATAAAATATTGAACGAATAAATATTCGAATACTTATTTTTTGACCAAGTCAGGCCTCTACTTGTACTTTAGAGGCATGCCATTTATCATGTAATATTTTTTACTTAATAGCTACCCTATCCATGTATAGTGTGATCACCCTAATATCAATTCTGATTGGTTAATATAATGACTAATATTTATGATATATTATATAAATATATATAATATTAAATAACTTTTGATCTACTAGTCCGTTTTGGATGATTTTACTACCAAAATGTTTGTCTCAATGAGACAATTCTAACAAGCCCAAAATCATTAAAATCCGATCACAAGGTCATAAGATAACTAAGGTTTTGCATTATTATATATATATACAGTTGCCTCTCTCTAATCCGAACCTTTCTAAACTGAACTCTATTAAGCTTTCTTTAAACCGAACAAAATCTTCTAAAACATTTGTAAATTTTATTACAGTCAACCCTCCATAAATGCAACTTGTAGGAACAAGCCTACAACGTGCATTTAGGGAGGTTTGCATTTAGAGAGAGCCAATTAAATTGCAGCTTTTAAAAATTAGACTATCAAGTTTGTGTAACTTCTACCAAAACTGTATAACCTATCTTAAATACTAAAATTTGATTGGCCACGTGCATTTAGGGAGGTTAGTGTGATATAAATGTTATTCAAGAGAACGTGCATTTACAGAATATAGAACGTGCATTTAGCACTAATAACATTTTACGGAATAGAAAAAAACGTGCATTTAGAGAGGTATTGCATTTATGGGGGTTGCATTTATGGAGGGTTGACTGTATAAAGTTCGGATAAGCCATATATAACTTTTTGAAAACTGAACTTTTCAAATTTTTATATAGTAAAAAAAAGCAGTCCCAGCAGTTCAAATTAAAGAAAGTTGACTGTATATTAAAATTTATATACATAATAATACAAAACCTTTGATCTCTGGGTCGATAGCATAGCAGTTATGCTCTGAAGTTGCAAATCGCAAGGTTGCTGGTTCAAGTCTGCTTAGCAGTAATTTGAATTTAATAGTCAGAACCCCAATTTGAAATAACTGAAATTACAAGACATAGTAAAAGGCCACAGATACTTTATAAACTTGTGGCGCTGCATTTCCAGTTATAAATAGGATGATAATACCAATGGTTACTATAATGAGAAGGTAGTAATTATCATTCCCCGAGTGGGAGTTTCTTAAGGATATTCAATGTGATTGTTTTAAAATATAAAATATTTTAGAGGGTTGGGTCAGTAAATATATTCAAAGATAAAAATTTCACAATCGAAGAGTTAGTATATATAGTAAATATATAAGTTTTACTTAACAAAATTCTTTATATTTAGCTCATTTATAGAGTTTATTCTTCACAACTAACAAATATAATTTACAGATTTTAAAAAAAAACTAATTTAAATTTGGCGATCTATTCATTCATGAATTATTTAGTATGAACTAAGGACCAATTGATCTACTAACAATCATGAATGATTAGTGAAGAAAAGGGAGTATATACTTCATAAATTTTTATTTATATTGATACTTTTCTATCTATATTAAAAAATATATCACTCAATTGTAATCTTAAGAATAGCATTAGGAAAACGGTAGACAGCTAGCAATCCTCGCTTCTGACTGGTAATCAGCTTGAAATTTTTTTTGTATTAAATATATCTTATCTTTATCAAGGTAATTATGACAAGCAATACTAATAATAATAATTCTAGTCGAAGTAAAATATTTGATCTATTATATGAAATGCTATATAAAAAGAAGGATATAATAGCTATTTAGAAAAAACTCAGTATTAGTAGCAATGCAAATTAATTAGCAATATATCAGACAAAAAGGTGAAAATTCTTGCTAATTTATATGAGTTGTTGTTAAATTTAGTGGAGGATATGATGTTGATACAAAAGAGACTTGGCATCATTGGCAATACCATTCTAGAAGAAGCACTTCAAAGCAATAAAACTCATGAAGCTTATAGATATAGAAATATATAATTTGCTTTTATATTTAAAAGAGGATATAATAGCAATTCAGAAAGAACTTGGTATTATTGGATATTCTAATCAAAAAGGGCAGAAGAAGCTGATAAAAATGCAAGAGCATATTTTCAAAAGTTTGAAGAATTTTATAGTTCCCTAGAAAATAATCCAGATATAGTATTAGAGAAATATTGCGAAATAGAAATAAAGAAATTAGGCTTACTAAAAAGGAACTTCCATTATTTTCAAATCTTATTCTTTAGCAATTGCACGAAGTTTTTGTAAAAAATTTAGCTAACACCGATCAGTACCCATGTTTAGAATAAGTTAGCTAATCTATAAAGAATCCATGTTAAAAAATATTTTACTCAATTGTGATCTCAAGAATAGCATTAAAAAAGTGATAAACAACCAGCAATTACCACTTCGAATTGCTAACCACTTTCTTTATCTTAACCTTTCTTGACCATATCTTTCTCTGTTGCTTATGAAGAACAGTCTTTTGTTCTCTTATCGTCTCATTCTTCGAATAAATTGTATAAATAGAAAGAACTTTTACCTTTTTCATTAATCAGCGAGAGAACTATTTCATGTATTAAATCAACCACAGTTTCTCTATCGAAACATTCATCCAGATCGTCTAATTTAATTTTTTGGAATCTTATATCTCTTTCCAATTTTTTTACCATTCTTTTTAAGCTATTATACTCAAAATATAATCATCCAGTTTTTTATCTAATGCATTGGTTTTAGCAACAAGCAAACTATATACTCTTGCATTTTGCTCATCTTGTTCAAATATTAGAGTTACTAACTCTCTATACCTGACAACTTCTTGCTTGATGGTATACTTATACTTGCTGGCAAAACACGAACAAATCCCAAATTCAAAAAAAACAATTGCTATTTGTAAAAGATTAAATCAAAAAAGTAGGCCTAAAATTTTGTAAATATGTTATCTATAACAATAAGAATATTTACTATTTGTTTAAATAAAGATAATTAATGAAGTTTTTGAGAAATTAATATGGGATATATTTGGAATTTGGACGCAAACAAATCCCAAACTATAGTAATTGGGATTTTGCCATGTATAGATGTACTATCAATGATGAATAATTTGGATTGGTTGCCATTTTCGTGATACTTTATATATAGTATATCTTGCTTAAAATGAAAAAATAAAATTTAACAAATGACATTTAACCTATCTATATAATTAGTTTTTATCGAAGATGCAGAATTGCCTTGCCTAATTATATAGCTCTTCTCTTTTCTGTATATTGACTATAGTATATTTCTTAAATGAAAAAGCATGGTTATCAGGTGAATACCAAAGGACTTTACTAGTATAAGTGTTAGTCTTTGATGCATTTTTAGGTCCATGCACTACAGAAGCAAATACTACTTCTAATTTGTATAAAGAGCTAGGAAGTAGTGGTTTACCACTTTCAGAAATAAATTCATCTTTTTTTAAAAACCCATTTAAGTATGTAAATACAAGCTTTTCTGGGTTCTTTAACTATTCAGAAGAAATATTATTCTGAATCCAAGTAAGGAGTTGCTTAGCCCATTTTTCATTCTTTTCTAGTGATCTAAACACTCAAGAAATATTTTGTTAGCCTCAGTTTTTTGCATATCCAGTTACAGTTCTATTAGATATTAGGGTTCCTCAAATTCAAATCAAATCAAATATTGGATCAATTTGAATTTGATCAAATCAAATTGACTCTGATTTGAATTTGATTTGATTCAAATATTTGAATTTGAATTTGATTTGAATTTGAATTTTTAATAGTAATTTTCAAATTAAATCAAATATTTGTCAATTTGACCATATTTGAATTTGATCAAATCAAATATAGTCAAATTTGAATTTGAATTTGATCAAATATATGATTCAAATATTTGAAGATCAAATCAAATTGCGGAACCCTATTAGATATACACAAGTTTAATTTTAACAGAACGAATGCAGAGATTATCATTATATCAGTTTATTGGACATATCATATAAATTTAGTCTCTTTTTAACTGATTCTAATAAAAAGTGGTCTAGAAAATTGATCCCTTTATTTTCATGTTGCTCGCTATACTCCTTTTGGACTTTATTAGATAATCGGGTTACCTTTGGATTAGTGATGCCACCGAAATTGATTTTTGAAAAAGGCTTATTTTGTCTTCATTAGAAAAAATTAAAATTTTTTATAAGGAAGAGCAAATAAAATTTATATAGATATGTTTCTTATAATTTTGTCTATTTAAAAAAAGTATCAAATAATTTTGTCTTTCAAGTAAAATAGATCAAAAACAATTTCGTCTTCAAATTTTAATTTCGGGTTTTAGAACCTGAAATGCTTTCGTCCTTATGTATATTTTGGATTTAATATAGCAGAAATAATATTTTCTGAAGTATTGAAAGTTCGCAATTTTCTTTGAAGCCTAAAGAAATGGGATAAAGCAACGATAGCATCAGAAGAGGTTTCGACTAATATTCTAGATATTGCTTTTACATTTCTTTTGCTAAGTTTATCTTGTACAATATGCTGGGCTATTTCTTTAAGGGTTTTTCTAGGCATCTCTAGCCAGAGATATATAACTTATATATCTCTGGCCATTTTAACCAATCAAAAACCAAGAGGATCACATGACTCGATTCATGCATTGATCCGACTCTATCGATGCCAGACCGGACCAATTTAGATTATCATGCATGATGTGAGATCGATCGATCCAGATAAGTTTTTTTTTTTTTTTTTTGTTTTTTTTTTTTTAGCAGTACTAATACCTTTCTTCCTTTGTAAGGTTCGCGCTTTTTTGAAAGACAGAAAAGTTTGTAGATTCGATTTTCTTGAAACGCGAAATTGGGCAACGGGTAAGCTTTTAAGTCTTCGCGTTGCTTTTTTTTCTACTGTATTTATATATTCACTAACCTTTCTTTCTTCCAGGTATGATTTCGCCGTTGAAGTCGTCGTCACTGGAATTGTAAGTTTTGTTCTCTATAATAATTAACGCGTGTTAAGTTTGTATTACCTTTTTACTAACTTTCTTTTAGTGAAATTTCGTCGTTAATCGTGCATACTGGAGTTGCCGTCGTCATTTGGGTTGGTATAATTTATCGGTTGTGTCGTTACAATGTTTTTTTTCTACATTTCTAACGTTTCTTCACTTTTAAGTGTGATTTCTTGTCATTGGAGTCGTCGTTATGTGAGTTTTAATTAGTGGTCGTGCTGCTTGGTCGTCGTTAGTTCATCACTTGGTGTTTTGTAGCTGTTACCGTGTCGCAGTTAGTTGAGTTGTTACTGTGTTGACGTTAGTTGGTGTTTCACCGGTGTCTTGTGAGTGATACTATATAGAATCTTGTATCCTTTTTTTTTTTTTTTCTTTAGGCTTAGCAGATTCTGGGAATCGGTCTTATGGCAAGTGTTGATTCTTTTTTTTGTAGTTCAGGTTTTCTTTGGGACGAAACTGAACTTGAGCGGGATAAGTATTTTTTTTTCTCTTGTTCTTTTTTTTCCTTTTGTTTTTGTAATATGGAATTATACCGGGAATAATAGAACTTTAGAACTTTAAGCTTGGTAGATTTCAGAAACTGTCTTACAGCAAGCACAGGGGAATAGAATCTCGACTTTGTAGGTTCCGGAACTGTCTTGTGGCAAGTACTGGGGAATAATTTTGGACTTGGTAGGCACCGGAAACTGTCTTGTGCAAGAATTGGTGAATAGAAACTTGGACTTGGCGTTAGCGTTTATCGTTGTATAACTAACTTTTTCGCGTTGTTGGTGTCAGTTTTGTGCCGTCTGGTAAACGTTTCGCCGTTGCCGTTATTAAAGATTCCATAGGTTGTTAGATAGTTAAAGTTAGGGTTAAAATTAGGTAGCATTGGTTAGATAGTTAGGGTTGGGTTAGCTATTTTGAATCCGTTAGTTGCACGATAGATAAAATTTTTTATTTTTGTGCTATAATTTTGAATTTAAAGATTTTTTGTTAATAATAAAATAAAATTTATATTAATAGTAAATTGTATAATTAGCTGATTAATAAAGTAGGAGATATTGATATATAAAAATGTCACGTTGTTACAGTACCGGAAGCCTTCTTTAATTCCGATAGAGTAACAATCACACGGCTCCTGAGATCCCTTACTTTGGGCGTGAAGCGGTGTGCAAGAGGGAAGTATAGTTTCTTTTATGTCTGTAAGAAACTACACACTTCTCTGAGGCAGTTCGGTATAAAACAACAAGAGATAATACACAGTTTATTAA
>QKWP01000092.1:444417-475191 GCA_003550325.1 Gigaspora rosea | reverse complement strand
CTAAGCGTCGTTAAGCGTCACTAAGCGTCATTAAGCGTCGCTAAGCGTCATTAAGCGTCGCTAAGCGTCATTAAGCGCCGCTAAGCGTCATTGAGTGTCATTGCACATCAATTTCGCATATCACTATTACTAAATACAGTTATTACAAAATTTCCTTATTAAGTTCTAATTTTCCAAACTAATTTCTACCAACATTAAAACCTATTCTATAACAACGTGTTTCAATATATGATGATACGAAGACCCTATAAAAAAAGTGGTCAGGGAGTGGTACAGGTTGGTATCTGGAATCCACAGAATGGCATGGTCGGTAAAAAGTGGTACGGGGGAGGTGGCATATTATGACACGTCATACGTAATGGCACCTTCATTTTACGAAATGATATGTGTCAAAAGTGGTACGTGTTGGCTCATTTCACGAAGAGCAAAAGATCAATATATGATTTTTTTTAAAAAAATTGCGATATCTCATAATTTCACTAATGAAACTGCTCTGGGTGTCTTAACAAAAAAAATTAATTCCTTGCAAAATTTTGATACATGAGCAGTTGTTAGTTTGTTTATATTGTATTGATTGTTGATATAAATTTATGTAATCTACTTGTATGTATTTTTTTTTTATCACACGTTAATTACCCAGCCAAATCCTGTGCCATTTGAACTAGTAAAGTGTTGCAAAACCCGAGCCATTAATGGTCCATTTCGTACAGGCATACGGTCCACCACTAAAAATCCGTGCCAATCCAAGCCTTCTACATACCAAATATGGGTTTAATCCATGCCACCAAAACCCGTACCTTTAACTCCGCCAACCCGTACCATTTTTTTTATAGGGAGACGATATTTTTTAAAAAATACAACCACTTGACCAAACTCGACGAAAATTTTTTTATTTGAATTCTATGAACCCATAGAATTCAAATAAAAAAATTTTCGTCGAGTTTGGTCAAGTGGTTGTGGGGTTATCTTCGCTCAAAGGTTTAAAATTTTTTATTTTTCTTAGATCGTAATTTTGGGTTACACTAAAGTAGCCGATCTGTCCGGTGTTATCGCATCATCGAGTGATCGACAAAAACGGAGGTCACGTGACTTTTTTGAATTTTAATTGGTTAAAAGGCCAGAGATATATATATTATATATCTCTAGCTAGAGATGCCTAGAAGAACCTTTTCTTTAATGGTCTCTCAAAACAAGTACTATTAGACCATACAAACTTATATTATTGGTTTTCATATCACCAAGTAACCTTTTGGACCCGGCCAGATTTTAATTTTTTTTTTAAAAAAAAATTTTTAACAAAAAAAATTTTATTTAAAAATTTTATTGTTTTACAACCTTGATACTCGGTAAAAAATTTTATATGTTAAAAATTTTAAACTTTATTCTTTATACTGTTATAGGGGCTTCCAGAAATTACGTAATATTTTGTTACTAATAATTTTCAAAATTTTACCCCACCCACCCACACCTGATACTCTATTAGCCAATCAAATTTTATATTTTTTAAAATTTATTCATATGTTTTAATTTATGAAATTGATAATAACTATTGATCTACTAGACCTATTTGGATGATATAACTACCAAAATGTTCGTATTACTAAGATGATTCTAACAAGCCCAAAATCGTTAAAATCTAATCACAGGGTCCCAAGATCGGTCAACTTTTGTGTAATTTAATAGTGATTTTTTAGAATCACTAAGTAAATTTCTTTAATATTGAAAAACTTTTAATCCACTGGCCCGTTTTGGATGATTTAACTACCAAAATGTTCATCTCAGTGAGACGATTCTAACAAGCCCAAATCGCTAAATTCTAATCACAGGATCCCAAATCAATAAAGATTTGTATTGTTAGACAAGCAAAAAAATCTTTATCGATCTTGGAATCCTGTGATTGGAATTTAGTGATTTTGGGCTTGTTAGAATCATCACACTGAGACGAACATTTTGGTAGTTAAATTATCAAAACGGGCCAGTGAATCAAAAGTTATTCAATATTAAAGAAATTTACTTAGTGATTCTAAAAAATCACTATTAAAATTACACAAAAGTTGAACGATCTTGGGACCTTGTGATTAGATTTTAACGATTTTGGGCTTGTTAGAATCGTCTTAGCAAGATGAACATTTTTGTAGTTAAATCATCTAAATTGGTCCAGTAGATCAATAGTTATTAATAATTTTATAATTTTATACTTTTGGCCAAAATTATAAAAATTTGACCAGAATTATAATTATAATCTGATATTTTTGGGACCCTACCCACCCGCCAAAAAATCACGTAATTTCTGGAAGCCCCCTATACAGGCAAACTGTTTTCTTTGAATTCTTCACTTTGGAAGCCAGTTATTTTAGTTTGGCATTTCATAGTATAGTTCCAAACTGGTCTGGTTTAGATTATAGTGAAGTATTCTTTAGGGAAAATTTAAAGCGTTCCTTCTAACCAATACTATTAGTATTTTGAATTAATATGGTTTTTTGTAAATCAGAGCAAAGAACAGCTTAGAATTATTATTTGATTTGGATAATAAAAAGTTGTCTCTTGGTTAATGTTACTGTCATGGTGCTGTGCGATACCAGGACCCCAAACAATATATATAAAGGTTACATTAGCTTTAATATAAACTTTTTAAAATTTTTATCCACTTTTTATCAGAGCCAATTAACCATATTTTACATAAGTTTTAATATTTAATAAATTTTAACCAATTATCAAATATAACAACACTTTTTTTAAAAAATTTTTTCTTTATCCAAATTTTAAATATAGTCTATTTAAAACTTTTAATTTTATCCACTTTTAATAATATAACTTTAAAAGCTTTTATCCACTTTTAAATATAACCTTTTGACCAATATCCACTTTTCAAATATAACATTTTTGTAAAAAAGTAACCTTTTTAGCCAAAATTTCAATGTAACCTCTATATATTGTTCAATCAGTAATCGGGTATGTGTTGATCAAATGTCAGTGATCTAATTAATGCATAATACGATAATATATAAATTTGATGATCACGACTTAATTAAAAGTCTAAAATATTGATGCATGAATAATGAGAAAGTCTGTAATAATTAGTGACGCTATTTATTAGTAATAATATATAGGCATCGATCTAAATAGGGAAAGTGCCTAACTTTGATTCTTAGTGAATACACTGTTGTTTGTGAATACATTATTGGTGTTAGTATCTGGTACGTATATAACAGCCAATTGAAATCTTTACTATATATACCTAATAAAAATTAAAAATTCGCTCTGTTCATATAATTACGAATAGAGAATTTCTATTGGCTAATATATTAAAAAAAATTAAAATTTCAAAACCCTACCTTACTGACCTGGCCGGGATATGAAAACCAATAGTATAAGTTTGTGTGGCCTTAAATACTTGACATATATTTACTTTTTTAGCTTCTAATCCTTGTTCCGGTACTTGGCTTTTACTCTCTGGTAAGGAATCAATGCAAATGTCTGCTCTTTGCTAAAGTCATGCTTTTTTATAAGACAATTACGAGCCTGGCATCTTTTCTTTTTATTGTCTGTTAAAAGCTTAAGTAATTCAAGTGCATACGCATACTAGTAAGCTCTTCAAGACTCATCTCATTAGTAAGTTTGTGAACTGTGATGAACTTGGTTGTAATAGCAAACATGGTAAGGTACATAGAATATAGACTAATCTATATTTATTAGATTATATATTGTATCTATTGTATCATAGAATTATTTTTTTAATAAAATTTTGGCTTGTTGAAATTTTAGATTATATATAGTTTTAAATTTAAAGTTATTGAGATTTCATTATAAAGACTTCTGCTAAGATTACCGGTAATTATAAATATTAGTTTTTTTCTTTGTAACAATTTATTATAATATTTAAAACTTCGATTATTTTGATTAACCAATAAAATTTTTATTAGATTACAGGTTAATCTACAAAAATTGGCCAATCAAAATAAAAGCCCACTATGTTCCAGGCGTAGTCCAACGTCAAGTAGCCAATTAAAATCAGGATCAGATGTAATATAAAGAAATTCAAAAACAAACATTGTTTTTTGCAAATATCATATTTATCACAAGATTTATACTAGCAAATCGGTTTTCTGGCCTAACAAAAAAGCTTTCTCGCACAATTTTGCTATATAATGCTCCTTCAAACCACCAACATGAACCCAAACCCTCAATTTTTTTTCTCAAAGACAATTGATGCCGGAAGGTCACGTGACCGGAAAATCGATCCTACGCCCTGTCAATTTCATGAAAAATTCATCGGCAAAATTGATCGATCCGATGGTGATCCGATCCATCCGACCGCACTCCGACCGGAAATTTTGAGACTTGACATATCGGAGATGACGATAATCATTTTCAAGATCATACAAAAAATTGGTTTCAAAAATTTCTTTACTGAAATGGCTACTCTCTGGAAACTTGAAGAACTTGAGGTAATAAATCATCAATATTTATGCAAATTATATTCAATTATTTATATTAATATTGTTTGTAATTTTAGGATAGAATAAAAAATCATAGCGATTTCATTGATTCTCTCATAAATTTAATACCTTCTAAACATTACTTTAAAAACTATGTAAGTTATCAAATTTTACATTTATATTTTATCAATAATCAAATTGACAAAATTTAGCCTAACATTTCAGATGAAGAAGACAAGCAATCTCAATATAACAAAAGAAAAAAGGTTTCCAAACAAGCACTCAATGAGCAAAGGAAAATAAATAAAAAATTAAAGGTTTTAATTATATTCAATTATAGCACTTCGAATTACTTTAGATCACTTTTACCTGCAACCTTCAAATCACATATATTTTATAGTTTGATCCTAATAATTTAAAGACTGTAACTGATATTCAACAAGAGAAACTAACCAAAAATAAAAAGAAAAATAAAGAGGAAAGTGAAGAGTTAGGTGATGATAAATCAGTTGAGAAAAACGATGAACTAAAAATTAGCAAGGAAAAAGCCAATGAAGTGAGCGAAGAAAGTGACGAATCAAAATCTGACAATGAAGGTAGACAAATAGAATAAGGTGAATGATTATGAGCTAAAACTTAATTACTGATATCTAAATATTATTTAGATGCGCAATCACCATCTCAGAGAATTAAGTCAGAGGAACATGTTTCTAATCCCTCGATACATTTATCAATTTCTGAACGTCTTGCTCGGCTACGTCTTGCAAAGCATACACCAGATTCAAACTCAATCAAAGGTAATCGCAAAGGAAAGAATCGAAGCAAAAATTCTCAGAAAAAGGAAAGGAAGGCAGAAAAACAAAAAAAAACAAAAATTAGTCAAGAGAACAATTCGTTAGAAGCCAAGGATGATTCTACCCAAGGCTTATCAGGAGACAGTAATAGCATTCAATATGCCAAATTTGAATTCGACGGTAAGAAGAAAAAGAAAAAGTTGGATAACGTACAATTGATGAATAAAGTAATTTATTGGTTCAATTCATTCAATAGCTTAGTTTTAAATAATTATTAAATATAAGTTTAAATGATAGTTAAAAAGTAAAGCAGAAAAGTTCGAGAAACTGAAAAAAGAAGATCCTGATAAGGTAATAATTTGAAATGATATGATAATGTTTTGAATTTAAATAACGTTGATTTTGTCGATTAGGCTGCAAAGCTGCGCGAAAATGAGGCATGGTCTAAAGCTCTACAAAAAGCACAAGGCGAAAAAATCAAAGATGACCCCAAATTATTAAAGAAGACTATTAAGAAGATCAACTTTAAGAAGAAAAGTAGTGAAAAGGCATGGTAGGATTTTGTTGATACGATTTTTTTTTTTTTTTTTCTTTTTGTGATATTCATCAATATTAATATTTTATGCAGGAAAGAACGGATTAAAGCGGTTACTAAAGCCCAAGCTGAACGGCAACAAAAAAGGACTGTTAACATTCAGGCTCGTATTGATGCAAAGAAAAATAAGGTAACGCAACATTTTCCCATGATACTAATTTATTTTTTAAACATAACGCTAACTACTTGTGAATATAGAAGCGCAAAAAATCTTGATGCACGTCAATTATACGCAGTTTATTATTGATTACCTTACTGGCATACGATATATCACTGGAATTTTTGTGTTAAGCTTCGTGATTTTAAATTTAATTGTGTAACTGAAAGGATGGCACAGTATGTGACTTCAAGTCACGTGGTAATGTTTCGTGTAAATGGACCAAAGCTTTCGTTTATAAAAATTATTATTATTATTGGATATTTTTTACAATTTAAAAATTCATACTCTGATTATTTTAGTATTATTTTTGAAGAAAATAACTTTTAAGTTAGGAGTCGATATTTTTATGCATCAATCAGATATTCATTTTATTTATTAATTATGTCAAGTGATTCGTTTTACAATGAAATTCATTAATGATTTCGAAGCTTCCAGTCTTTATATAGGCATGCAGATTTTTGCGGGGTCGCTATTTTTCGCCGAATTTAGCATAAAGTCATTTAATTCCGCAGTCATTGTTTTATTGTTTCACGGCAAAACGTTGTCCGTTGATAAAATTGAGTTCGATTTGCGTTAGATTTCCAAAAATAAACATAAAACACTTCCTTCTGCAGCAGGTGGTACAACATTGTGCATCTCGAGAATATTTGGCGTAAAAGAAAGACCCTGAATGAGGTGACAAAAAGAACTAAAAGATAGTGATATGATTGAATTGCAAATCAACAGACCAATTAGGTAGGATTTTGCAGTGCTTTGACAATTGAATTGCAAACAATGGATGCGTAAAAGAATGGAAAACGTCACCATATGCGACATGTGAGTGACTAGGAAGACACATTTGTACACCACTTTGCTATTCAAAGTTTTTCTCAACGGCTTTCTTGGTCGAAACCTACCAAAAGTTCACCAGAAAAATATATTAAAAATCCTTCCACCATCCAACAGGTAGACTTTCTTTAATTTCTACTCATTCGATTCACAATGGGCTCTTCGACTGCTTCCCCAGAGACAAGTCCAGCGAGGGCTGACAAAGCTAGGTAAGCATTTTATATATAACTATTATGCTTTTATAAACGGATAAAATGATACTATAATATTAAACGTAAGATGACTAATACATTTATACTTGGTAGAAAACCCGGAAGCGAAATTTATGTTCCTAAACAAAGACGTGGCTCAACTGGTGAAGAGTTATCTCCGGTTGGAGATTCTGCTAATAATAACATTAATGACACTTCTGAAAACCAAGACAACGGAATCATTAGAAAAGGTCGAGGCAAATTTCGTGGTCCTGGTAGTGATACTCAACAAGACCAACAAAACTCTCGCACTCCGAGAGGTCGCGATTTTGATGCAACCGTTTTACGACAATATCCACCCAAAGGAGGTGAAAAACCTTCAAAAAGTCATTCTAAGAAAAAATCAAAATCTGATAGTAGACGAAATAGCAACGGACAACAAGGCTCTGAAAGTGGTGGATCCGGTAGTGAAAACAATGCTTCCGACGACGTCACCAAAATTACTAATACACTTGAAAATGTCAATCTTGGTGATAACGAAAATGATAGTAATCCTACCATTCAAATTAACGACACACCAACAACCCCTCAAGAAGGACAACAAAACATTGAAGAATGGGAAAAGAATGCTGAGAATGGAGAGGTTAAGACTAAGGATGACGTCTCTAGCCCAGTAGCCAGTCCTATAGATGGCGCTTCGAATCCGTTTGATTGGAGCACTAGACAGAAGGAAGGTCAAAAGAGCGATAACCGTCCACCAGGCTTTAAAAAGGGTCATAAAAAAAGCAAAAGCAGCAAAATTGATTTTAATTTTGATCCAGGCATGTCTTTGGTTGATTTAAAATTCTTTCATCAATTAATAAATTTTTTTTTTAACATTTGACTTATATTATTTAACATAGATGCGTACGAAGGATCAACTCGTATTCTTGACATCTTTGATTTCCCTCCATCCTTCAAGACACATCATCTTCATGAAATTTTCCAAGAATACGAAAATAGCCGTGGTGGTTACCGTATCAAGTGGATGAATGATACTCGTGCTTTAATTATTTTTGAACACCCTGCGACCGGTAATTTCTTGTGTACCTTCTCAACATACTAACTCATATATAAAAGTGTTAATTTAAAATATATAAATTGATTATTTTTGATCATTAGCACGTAAAGCATATTTGGATAATGTCACTAATCAACTTGCCACCATTAAACCGTATGACGGTCCTACGGATTTTCTTCAAAAAAGTAAATTATGCAACAAATATCTTTACTTCTTAATTTTTTATTATCATATTGTTTTACACCATATTTGATTATATAGATCCCAATAATAATTCTGCGCAACGTATTCGTCCCGCCACTACTGATATGGTCGCTAAGCGTCTCGTTCATGGCGCCCTTGGTGTTCGCGTTCCTAGATCTCCTGAACAACGTCAAGTAGAAAACCAGATTCTTAGAACAGCTAGAGGTACAAATTTTTTTATAATTAGTTTCATTTTTAAACTTATACATATAGTAATTTAATTTACTATTTATATTTGCATTAGATCAACGGGATCAAAAACGCAATGAACAAACTAAGCGATCCCAAGATTTGGAAGCTGCTTTCGATGAATAATCGATAATGGCATTCATATTCGTTTATCCCAAATGCATATATATATATATATATAATATGATCCAATTTTTTGTATTGTTCAATTCCGCATATATGAACTTCCATTAGGACTTTTGGAATACACATGGAGGAGGACGTAACTTTAAATGATTTGACCATTGATAATTTTTTTTTTTTTTTTTTTTTTTTTTTTTTTTTTTTTTTTTTTTTTTTTTTTTTTTTTTTTTTTTTTTTTTTTTTTTTTTTTTTTTTTTTTTTTTTTTTTTTTTTTTTTTTTAAAAAAAAAAAAAAAAAAAAAAAAAAACGCTAGCGACTATCACCTCCTTCATAAATTTTTTCGCATCATTTTCCCATTTTTTCTTTTTCTTCTCTTTCTTTTGCCCTCTGACTTTTCTTTGTATAATACATCTGACGATATCTCTCAAAACCTTCTTGGAACTTTTTTGGAACTTTTTTGTGAAAAACTATTTCACCACCATTGACATTGAAATGCATGTTATATTGGCGTAAAACACGGTTACACTGTGGTACGAACCTATGTTTCGTAACAAAAATAATGTTTATAATAGAATATAGGATTTATGTGAAAGAAATCGCTTGGTTTGTAAAGAAAGGTTATAACGTACCTTGAAGCTACCCTAACTTTCTCTGAGTAGATATTTTTCATGAAAAACAAGGCCAAAGTAATGATGGCAACGAAAAGTAACAGTTTACTGAAAAACTGAAATGTAGGGTTCTAGAACGAAATATAAATTATTTTCTTTTAATGAATAATATGCTTAAAAGATCTAAATTAAATAACTTAAAATGAACCTACATCGCTTTTATATACAAAAACGGCATATAATAAAATAGGAAGTGACAAACAAATCGATCCCAGGAAAGCTAAAAAAGATTATCAAAGTCAATAAAAGATCTAACGAACAAGTTAACAGTTGTGTTTACCTTCATATTTATAGCTGCGTCTTTGTAATTGATGCAAATTTTGTTTCAGCCTTTCTTCAAAAATTAAAAGATCTTTATATCTTTGGTGGTTATTAGGAAGAGGTGTAGGAGGGTGAGCAGCAGCTGTAGGATCTATTGATGCTGAAATTCTTGGTGTGTTAAGAATGGATGTAATTGATTCTGTAGCGGTTGGCGATTCAGAAGATTTTGTCTTTCCTGATATTGTAGACATTGTTAATATAATACCAGATATATTTAAAATGCAAGAAATATTTTGATATGCTATAATACAGTGGGTGAAAATATATAAAAGTAACGGAAATCGAAGAATATTTCTGGTTACAGAACTATAAGAACATGATCTGTGATATTATTATTACGCGATCACACATACTAACCCAATCACATGATAAATGCTAATACATAGTAGCAGTAGATTACGTTCTTGGCCATAAATTGTGTAACTTTAAAACTCAGGAAATAGCTTTCGCCAATTCAGCAATTACTGTACTGTAGTAAACATTTATTCCCCATTACCGGGAAATAATTAAATATTTTTCCCGAATTTTTTCTCTTCAGCAAAGCGGGAGATACGAAAATATTTTTTTTAAAAAATTTGGTATGTATGTAATGCAGTATAAATCTTGAAATTTGTTTGTTAAAAATACGTACGTAATACATTCAACTTCTCTCCAAGTGCAATTCATTGGGCCGCAACGTGCATTTACGTAGAAAGTAATTAAAATTGCATATATAGTTAAAAGTTGCATTTAGAGAGAAATTGCATTTAAAAGAATTGCACTTGGAGAGAGTTGATTGTAATAAGACTTAAAAAAAAAACTGATTTTTTTATATAGTTTTAAATAATATAAAATATATACAGTACATCTATAGTAAAGAACGAATCTAATTGTAACATGATGCTAGAACGCCTACTTGTAACATTAGGGTGTGTGATGTACTATGTAAGATAGTATTGACCACATGAATAGTAAACAAGATCAACCAATAAAAACGCAATATCAAATTCCGATGGCTAAATGAGCTTTCTGTGAAGAAATAAGCGGATCCTCTTATCATTATATATATTATTTGGCAACAAATAAGAGTTTCGCATATTATATTATTTGGCGATATATAATAGTATCGCACCCAAAAGCGACGTATATTTGTAACGCAGGGTTGCGGCGCCTATTTAACTCCTTTTATAAAGCTATCAGCTTATAAAATTATTTTAGTTGATGATACGTAGCCAACAAAAAAAAAATAAATAAAATAAAAAAATGTAAAACAAATTTTTTCCTTTGTAGCATACAAATAATTTTAACCTTTTTATACAGTACTGTATATATATTTGAATAAAACTACTGTATATAATTTAATATAGAAGAATCACTTAAATATTATTCTTACTATTACACACAACTCCATGAAAACCATCGTTATCAATGTAATATTGTCCAGCGCGCTTCGGTGCATGTGGGGCCATAATCACGGTAATTACTCTTGGATCCTTGGCCATAGTGCAGATTGTTTCTTTTAATGTTCTAAGAGGTCTAGATAGCGATATTCTAGTGTTAATTACGCTAGACCACGATAAACCTAAAGCAGGTATTTTCATTCCATCTCCAAGTAATAGCATTTGCTTATAATATTGTGCATAATTCCAACATTCTTTATCATCACAACCAAGAGGTTCATAGAAGCCCTCTTTAGATAAAGCATCCGAAGTAACTTGATTTACGCATATAATAGCCGTATTAAATTTATCACTTAATTCTTTAAGTTTAGCACCCAGACTGAAGATTTCAGTAGCGCGTTTCCGAAAATCTTTAAAAGCGTCTTGAATAACAGCAGTTATGGTGTCAATTATCACCAATCGTATATTATTGCGCGAAAGTAAAACAGGTAGTTGGCAATAAACGATATTTCGTAGAACTTCGAAATTGTACACCGTCACGCAATGAACATTATCGGTTAAATCTTTGTTTCTCATATAGGAATGGTGCAGTTGAATTGAATTTGTTAATTGATTAAATCGTTTCGATTGAAACATGCCATTTGTAGAGATATATACGGCTCCTATATGAATTATCAATAAATTTATCGTGTTAAATAAAACTTAAGAGGTATTGAATTGTGTAATATGTATAATGTAATCGACCAACCTCCGTCCAACCCACCCAATTCCTTTGGAAATTGAACGGTTAAACAAAATTGTAGGCATAATTGTGTCTTGCCCGTTCCACTACATACAAAATCATGATGATAATAGAGAAAATTAGCCTATTGTTTCTCAAGGACATCTTAATGATAATTACCTCTCGCCTACTATCTCGGTGATTCCACGTGACAAGATGCCGCCACCAAGAATTTTATCAATTTCAGTATCACCTGTACTCAACATGCAATGAGCGGCGTCTTTCAATAGTTGCAGCGCGGTTTTAGGCGGGTATAAAGAACAGGTTATCACCTGTACACAAGCTTGTACCAGTTCGGCAGCGTCTTTCGCAGATATTTTCAACGTTCCGCAAAGTTGTTCCTCGTCGCGGGATAATACATCAGCAACAGTTTCGAAAGTCGCTAAATAAAGGGTAGATATTAACAAAAATTGTAACTTTAAGGAAAGAAACGAATGTACTATACGTAAAAAATACACGAACAACAATTTAAGGCATCAACTATTCTGGGACGAAATGATAGGTCACGAAGTTCCATAATATAATTTAATAAATCGCGTACAGTATAATTATTTTTTCATAACAGATAATAATATATAAATTTGGATAATAAAGATTTTCCGATCGTCCGGTCGTGTTGATACCGGTAGATTTTTAATATGCAGGGGTAGATACCATTAGTTAAAAATTGAAGCCAATAGAATTTATCTATTTACTATATACCAATATTATAAACAAATGTAGTATATATCAATATAATGCATCTGAATATTGTATGTGTCCGTAAATAAGCTACCTTTTTTTGAACAAAAAATCAGGGTAGTTTATTTTCTGGTGAAAGAGGTTTTTTTAGCATTGCTACTTTGTAAATCGATTATAAGCGCTTAAGAAATATATTTTTGTATTTAGGAGATTAAAATGCATATTCTCTGAAATTTTCATACAGATCGGAAAACTTATTATTTAACTTTTAATTTTTACGTTTATCGAATATATTTTTTAACAAATTTTAATTCATAAAAATTAAAAGTATGTGTATTTTGACCTTCTGAATAAGTTTACTTAAGCAATGATAAATCAAGTTGTATAGTAGAATTTGGACTTTACTATGTAGTGACTATTTGTCGATCGTGGGGTAGTATAAAATCATATTTGCTGATTGACCAATCAGAATTCGACTAGTAGATCTACCGGTAGCTACCGGTAGAATCATGGCCATTTGGGTTGTGGACTAGGAAAACCCGCCTTTGACACTTTTTCAACAATTTTGAGATTTTTGATTCAAATGAAAGTGCTGGTTTTTATCTATACGTATGTTACTTTTTACCCCATGTTGATATAATAAATTATCGTGATTTTTTAACTTGAATGTAAACCAATTTTTTAACGATCGTGTTCTAAAAATAGATTTACAACCGACTCAATTAAATTAGATTGGTTAATCAGTGGTTCATAATCACATGACATTGTTTATTCAGTAATTGATATCTAAAAATAAATAAAAAATTCAGGGGTAAAATTTAGGTAACACAAACTATAATCGCTATTTTCTCAAAATGGAAACCCCCCTTCAGAGGCGGGTTTTCCTAGTCCACAACCCATTTGGTAGAATCTCCATCACTAGATACCGGGTCCGATACTTTGTCCAATGGAAATTTTCATATACTACCCGAGTTCTTAAAATGAAAATAAAAAAATGTTATTCTGTCCTTGTTGCGGAAATTTACTTTTAATAAAAACTCTTATGCAAGGAGAGCAAGCATTTTATTGTCAAACATGCCCTTATATATTTCCAATTGGAGGTAGAGGTGGCAAATCTCTTGTAAGTCAGGATTTAACATGATTAGTTTGAAAAGCGTAATTACTGCTATAATAAACTAATGTTTTTGGCAGTATAAAAATCGAACGACTCTGAAGCGTAAAGAAGTTGACGATGTTTTAGGTGGAGAGGAAGGTTGGAAAAATGTTGATTCAACCGAAGGTGAATTGATATCTTTTAACTTCTTTTTTTTTGAACTTTATTATCATGCGTATTAATGCTCGTAATTTATTTTGATAGCGAGATGTCCAAAATGCGAACACCCACGTGCTTACTTTATGCAAATACAAACACGTTCAGCAGATGAACCTATGTCAATTTTTTATAAATGTTGTAATCATGACTGTCAACACCAATGGAATGAGAAATAAATGTAAAACTTTTTATTAGGTAAATATTTCTTTGATCTCTGATACTTAATTGTATTGGTGACAATGTTTGAAAATTAGGCTCTTTTTTTGTCTCCATGCATCAATTCAGCTAATTTGGTGTTGGTCAACCAATCTAATTCTACATTTTCTAGATGTTCATCAAAATCATATATAACTTCAAAATCCCTTTTGAAAATTGATTGAGATGTTATACTTGGTATATCTGAGTTTTCAAGAGTGAAGGATGATGGAGGACCCGAAAATGCTTTATTATCAGGACGCCATTGATTATCTTTAAAAATATAGGGCTAAAAAAAATTAGTTAGTAATCAATTGAGACGACACATATATATATGCATACAAAATTGTGAATTCCTTACCACAATTGCGATCTCTGGATTGTTAGGTGATAATTTTGTATTCTGAACCTAAAATATAATAGTTAATTAAATTTATAATGAATAAAAAATGAATCATTTAACACTTACCACGAGAGCGATCGAATTATGAAAATTATCTTGAATTTTTGATGCAATTTTTTGGCCAAAAGGAGGCAATTTATTTTCGTCAGCTCTTTCGTTAGCATGGTAATAACCGGCCATTTTAAGTTGATTTCTATTAGCGTAAACGGAGACCTTTGAAAATCATTAAGAATAAAAATACTTTGAACCTCATAAAGCTATTTCATTAAACGTTTGACATTTTGATTCAGATTCTACCTGCTGTAAACCAACTTCCAACATCGGTGTTAAAGAAGCCCAATGATGAAATAAAGGAACAACATCGACAATTATTATTTTAACATCACTACTATCGCCGTCAAAAGCTTCTTCGGCCAGAAGAATTCCATTTACACTAGTGAACGGATGTTTACAAGCATGAAGAATTATCTTTAAGTAGGCCTTGGTAGTGATAACATAATTGGGCATATTGTAAATAGGAAAAAGTTCGTTAAAGCATAAAAAACTGCTGTTGATTGGCTATAGCGGAGATTATAGCAGATCAGTATGGTATAGGTGAGCAGATCCGTATAGTATAGGCCAAATTTTTAAATCTATACCATACCAATCAGCTATAATTCCTAACCCTAACCCTAACCCTAACGCTAATATATATTACACCGGATCAGTATAGTATAGATTGATCTGCGAAATACCTCTATAGTGCGAGCACCAAAAATTTTGCCGATCATTACGTAAAGTCGGGACAATTCAGCGTTCGCGTACATTTCACATATTTCATGAGAATCATGTGATAAATTTTCATTTTTTACAGTACTGCAGTAATAAATGTCGCGGATCATAATTAAAATGAAATTTCAGTTTCTTTTTAACCCTCTAAAACCCACTTATACTTGTTTAATATAAATTAGACTCTACTCTAACCTTAGATTTCGTTTTAGTTCTTCCGGTCGGAGTACGTCGGAATGCATCGGAATCACGGGCGGCTAGCAAAATCATACATTAAGTAAAAAATGCCCAGCTGATAATTTTGCTATAGAACCTGCTAATAACTAGGGCTGAACGCCGACCTATATCAGACGCATCCGACCCGGAAATTTTACCCTTGATTTCATTATGATCCGCGGAGGGTCTACGGACAGTCAGGGACGATGATTTTCTGCAAAAATAGGGGATTTTGATTCGGACCAATCAAATTGTTTATTTATTTTCGAAGGATAGATAATCAGTTGACACAAAACACGATCGGGAAGTTGCTCAATACATTAGCAATTAGTTTTTTTTTTGTGTCCTAATTTCTGCAACAATGAAATTTATATTAATGAGTAAAATAACCGCAGAAAACCATCGTCCCTGCGGACAGTGCATAGGGACAGTGCAAACCACGTGATTTTATATATCATATAAACCATCTACAAACTAACCAATCACAGGCTATTCATGTGATTTTGCACTGTCCGTAGACTTTTCGTAATAAATGTATTAAAATTTCCTAACGCGAAATATTAAATTATATTCCACACGAAAACATATCTAGACGTATAATTGGAATTTATATTTAAATGAGGGTTGCTTTTATTTCTTGATAATGCTCATACTGTATATATATATATATAATTCTGCTTAAATTGGTCTCCAGCCTTTTTAATAACCAAATTTCAATAATTCAAGGAAATTTAATAAAAAACTCTTTATAATATCGATCCAAGTGCAAGTTAGAACAAGTTAGATTAAGTTTCTATTTGGTAAAAATCAATGTCCTTCTTAACATAAATCAGTTACCATTGTATTAGTCTGACGCAAGATGAAAAACGCCAATTAATCTTCCCTCCCTGGTTCGTTTTTTCTTCTCATTACGGGCTTTATCTTTTAAGTCTGTTGCCGATCTATTCTTTAATGTGGGTCCATACGTCTCATCTTTCAGAATATGAACCCATATTAATTTATCGTCGGTATATTTTTTCATACCTTTCTCTAAAGCTGTAAGTTCTGAATCCATCCATTTACGCCGTTTAAATCTTTGACGTAGTCTACTTGCCATTTCTTGAGGTAGTCGCGTGGGACTATCTTCGTTGGGAAGAATCGGTGGTCGAGTTATATCACGCACTTCATCATTTTGACTTGTTGATCATCATGATAGGTTAACGTCACTATAAATTCATTTCTTCTAAAAAATATAATCTTGAAAAACTTACCTTGTCGGTTCAGCTACATTAATTAACCAGTCTGTTACTTTATTGCGCAAATCCATTTCATTGATCTTTATTGAATTTTTACAAAAAATACTACATTCAATTATTGAATCAATGTGAAATGTTTTTATTACAATGATACTTACCGAATCCTTTGTCAAAGATGCTATGAATAACAAATGGTCCCAATGGTTATCAATATGATTATAATTATATTGATTCATGTATAATTTTACCTGTTTGAGAGCCTTCCGTTCTCTCGTTCTGTTCTTCATTAAAGGAATTTGCCAAACCATCAGATCTTATTGTAAGAGTATCTGACATAGCATCAGTATCGCTAAAATAAGTCATGATTTTTTTCGTTAACAATGAGTATGAAATAAAAAATTACAATGTAATTTTTTTTTTTTGTATTCAAAAATATAGAAAGAGACTATTGTTCGGAAGACAACACCTGGCTACAGAGAGATTTACTTACCCGTAGCCACAAATACCTTGTTCCTCCAGTAATTCCATTCTTTTAGGAGAATTCTTTAAGTCACATTTCGTAATTCTTTATTGGATACTGATCGGCATTTATATTTATTTACAACTCTTAATACGCGTTAAAAAAATTTTTTTTTTTACGCGTTTTTATTTTTACAGTAAGGTCGCGACCAATGCAATGATTGTATAAATCACTACACCGGTATAGAGTTTTGACCCGGATCAGAAAATACCGACCCGGGTTATGACCCGTTGACCCGGGTCATGACCCGGGTTATACGGGTCATACGGAAAATCATATTTAACTCTTAAATGTTTAATTAGAGCTATTAGTGTAGAGAGCAGCCTGTGCTCCAGATATTTAAACAGAACTTTTCGGATTTTGTATTGAAAAATCTCTCGATTTTGCTCATAATTTGAGTTCGTTCATTTTCTACATCAGTGAATACCAGATTACTGTATTTAACTATGTTGCTCATGAATTTGACCCATGTTATTAAACCATATACAAGTCACTCTCGTTATAGTGAACTCTCGATATAGTGAAGATTGTCTATAGTGAAGAATTTTTTTAGAACAGAATTATTATTACTATAATAAAAGGCTCTTAATAGTGAATCTCTCAATATAGTGAGAAATTTTACAGCCCAAGGACTTCACTATAACGAGAGTGACTTGTATTAGTCAAGGGACATGTTCAACTGAGTGCAATTACTTATTGACTCACCCAATTTTATATGTAAAATTATAAAAAAATCATTTAAATTGAATTTATTTAAAAGCATACATATAAAAGTCTCTTTAAATTTTAAATATATATTCTTTGGCATTTAATACTCTTTTGTTTAAAGTTTTAGTTCTTAATTTTAAGCAGAAGGATGAAAATCTTCTACTAAAGTTGATCAATCAATTCTTTACTATATTCTTTAAGTCAAATGAGTGACTTACCCTATACAATCAGATCTCTCTAAATGCATATTATTGGGACTAGCTTTGAGATATGCATTTAAGGGGAGGGCCAGAAATTAGCTGATTTCCTAGTTGAAAAAGTAAAAATTTAATATGAAAATCTGACTAAAATAGGGAGGGTCAAAATTTTGCCCAAAATTGAATCAGCTGATTTTTGGTAGTGCTCTAAGAAGGTTTGCATTTAGGAAACTCTTACCATATATTCCTGAAAATAAGCTACCTTTTTTGGCCCAAAAATTATATGAAAAAACATGGGATAGCTTATTTTTGAATTGTTAAATTTTTTTAAAAAATTAAAAAACATACTAATAAAAAGTTGTCCAAATAATATGAAATTTTTATTATAAATGTATTTGATGTCCTGAACAAGTTTACTTATTTATACTTTTAAGGTTTACTTAGTAAAATTTGGACTTTTATATGTAGCAACTGCTAATGTATTTTTTGAGCTTTTTAAAAAAAAATCAGAAAAGTAGCTTATTTTCAAGAATATATGGTATTTATGTAAGTCATATGACAAAATTTTCTTAAACAAGTTATATAATATACAAAATTATAATATATAGTTCTAATTTAATTGGCCTGGAGTCACATGATATGTGTTAGATAGTAGGGTTCCGCAATTTGGTTTAATCTTCAAATATTTGAATCAAATATTTGATCAAATTCAAATTCAAATTTGGCTATATTTGATTTGATCAAATTCAAATATAGCTAAATTTGATTTGATTTGACAAATATTTGATTTGATTTGAAAATTACTATTAAAAATTCAAATTCAAATCAAATTCAAATTTAAATATTTGAATCAAATCAAATTCAAATCAGGGTCAATTTGATTTAATCAAATTCAAATTGATCCAATATTTGATTTAATTTGAATTTGAAAAACTCTAATAGATGGGCCAAAAAAATAGTATATATTTGCAGAATAAAGAATATACACTTATTTACCTATCAATGGGCCAGATAGTAATAGCTAGGGATTATTAAAACTACTGGAGGAACAACTCAAATATTATACAAGTTTAATAGTAATACAAACATATATATCGTGTTCGATTGATCAAAGTTTTGAATGTTAATTTTTTTTAGAAATAACCTGTCTACTGGGATTTTTTTTTGAAACTTGAAATAGACAAAAGTATTATAGCTGTTTTTTTATTGTTAAAAAAACTGAATCATATATTCATGTAAGATAAAAAAAACGAAAGTAAGAGATCATATACACAACTCAAAGCCTATAAACTGTTTCAAACTGAAATTATGAATCTTTATTTTAATTACTCAAAAGCCAAACTAGTTAGAGTTAATATAAGGTTTTATTTTTTTATAGTGGCGAAACAGTGGTGAAACCTTTTAAAAAATCTTGTGAACTTGTAAAATTTTTTAAAAAAACTTGTGAACTGCAGGTTTCGAAATATTTTAAAAGTGATTTCAAAAATATTTAAGTTTGAAATAATTCAAATATTTTTAAAATATTTTAGACCTGGGAAACCAAGCTAGATCAGTATATTTGTACTTGTTCATACCAAGGGTGTATTTGACTATTTTTGAAATATTTCAAATTTTGTATAAAGTTACAAAATCAGATTAGATCTTTTATAAGGCCATACAAAATAAATTTTTTGGTTTACATAACATAAATAAAATTTTTGATCCAGCTACCCGGATTTTTTTTTAAAAAAATTTTTTTTTATATATCCAATTAATAAATTGTTGCATATTCTATACCTAACGGAATTGTTACGTAAAACATTTCATTTGTGATCCGGTCCCATTCCCAGAAATGAATAGCTTAAAAAAAACAAAAAAAAATTTATCTCTGACACATTAAACCGGATTCTTCAAATTTATTACATGCAAATCGATATACAATACTGTATTTGGTTAAGATTGATTTGGTACTATCATAATACAACCCTACCATAGCAGTTGTTGTCCAGATATAGAAAAAAGTACTACAAATGCTCAGTGAATGTGCAATATGTGAAGTTCTTTCATACATTCACACCTCCAATAAAATGCAAGATCTGCCATATAACCAATATTATTCTGTTCTTGGTATAGAGTTTAATTTGCCTTGTTAAATTCATTTTTATTAGCTAACAAGGTAAAGTGTCGCGCTAATCCTGTGAGCCTTGTGTTAGCTATTATATAAGATACGATAAATTAGGATAATTATGAATATGCACGTATATACGATATGAATAATAATTACATGAATAGTGGAATCTGTGCAGAGATGATGATTTTTTCGGGTTTGTGTCAATAATTAAATTACAAGTTAAGAAATTACATATGAGAAACAATTGTTCTTTTTAAAGTAATAAACTGATTTTTTTTCATACGTAAGGTAAAGGGAAAAAAGCTTTTGAAATATTTTTTTATTAATGCACACTGAGTCTATGTATTGTGCATATATGTTTTTATCATTAGTGTTCCTCAAATTCAAATCAAATCAAATATTGGATCAGTTTGAATTTGATCAAATCAAATTGACCCTAATTTGAATTTGATTTGATTCAAATATTTGAATTTGAATTTGATTTGAATTTGAATTTTTAATAGTAATTTTCAAATAAAATTAAATATTTGTCAAATCAAATCAAATTTGACCATATTTGAATTTGATCAAATCAAATATAGTCAAATTTAAATTTGAATTTGATCAAATATTTGATTCAAATATTTGAAGATCAAATCAAATTGCGGAACCTATTTATCATGCATCATTCTGTAAATTAGACCATTGAAAGTTAATTAGTTGTTTAATATAACCTCCCTCCTCTCAGATTTCTGCTCCCAAAATGAACATATATGTTTTGGGCCAATCAAAATTCAGTTGAGCAGTAGAAATAGCTTGTGTTTTAATAAGCTGTTTAACTTCTGGCTTCATTAAATTAGTCAAAGTCATTTTTCAAACCTCTTATAATAGACAAAAACTAACTTGTTGCTTAATGCAGTAATATGTGATTATAAATCTGTAATTGATTAAAAAGATGAACTTACATACATACATACATATAAACAGTTAATTGTGCTAAAGATCCTAAAGGTTCTCTTTTTTTATACATATAAAGAATAAATTATTGAATCGAAAAGAACTAGCTTAAATTTGAATAGAAATAAAATACTTACTGTTGGGGCATAACTGGCTGCACATGAATATAATTTCTGGGGAATAAAAGTACCGGGGTAATAAGAATTGAAATGATCGATAGATAACATTATGTAATTTTTAGAAGTCTATTATGACAGACTAATTATGTAACAAGAAGGATTATTGTATTTTTTTATACAATACTAATCCTAAATTAGTAAATTTATGTTTTACATATATTATGTAACCTTTTTCAGAACGATAAAAATAGTAAAAAATCAATCTCATCAATAGATCAAGTTTAGTACTAAATGATTGGTTTAGCGAAACTCAAAATATCGCAGGTCTTTAATTCTAGCAATTATCAATTCATCTAGACAGTAAAAAATCTAAAAATCAAAAATCAAAAATATCAAAAAATAAGCAAACTTCATTCCAGAACCCATGTTAATCCAATAATTTTTGGTAACAAATCATTACAAACTATATAAATTCACTTAGTCTCATTAACTACTTTGATTTGTTCTTGAGCCTAGCTAAGCTCTACTAGAGCTCCTACCAGAGCTCTCTTACCAGAGCAAGAGCAGAAGTCTATATAAAACACGATCAATTTTGTAATACAATAAGTAACCTTTTTTAGCTATTTTTTTTTCATAAATGGCCATTAAATAAGGGCAAATAGGAGTAAAAAACACAAATTCAAAAATTTTGCATTTCACAATTATAAAAGAGTTTTTTTAGTATGTTAATTAAAAAAAAAATTTTAGTTTTCAATTTTTGGACCCGGCCGGGTTATGTAAACCAAAAAATTTATTTTGTATGACCTAAATTGATCTTTTTTTATTGTTTTTTTTTTATTTTATTTTGTTTTTCTTTTATTTATTTATTTTTTTTAATTTTTGTTACACTTTACAAAAATACTAATCTTTTGCAAGAAAACCAACAACTATTTAGCACTTTGCAAGAACAACAATTTGACTTTGTATACCAACTTAGATTTTTGAAACTTTGCAAAAATATACAACTGATTTTTCCAACAATTTCTAAATTTCCAAAAATACTTTTTTAAAAAAATGATTAAGTTTGTTAGGGGCATGCCATTTATTACGTAATATTTTTTACTTAGTAGCCACCTCTACCTATATATGATATGATCATTTTATTTAATTCAGATTGATTAATGTAATATATAGATGTGATCACTATCTCTGACCATGTATCCATAGTAAAAATTATATAATAAATAGCATGCCCTTTACAAGTTTTCGCAAGTATTTGCAAAGTTTCGTTTTATTTATTTTTTTGTTTGACATTTTTTGTTTTTTGTTTTTTTTTTAAACCTTTTTAATTAATTTATTTTATTCTGGCACTTTGTAAGAACACTAACTCTCTAGTACTTTGCAAAAACATACTAGATTTCTTTAGCAATTTGTAAGAACATTAACACTTCTGAGAAATAGTTTATTTTATTTTTTTACTTCTTTATTATTTTTAGGAAGTGTTTAGAAAAAAGAAAGAAATGAAGATGATAGTTAAAACAAAAGAAATAACTGAAGTGAAAATAATAGTTAAAAAAAGAAGTAAAGATAATAGCTAACTATGAGATATATAAAAATAAGAAAATAAGTGTGTAAAGCTAGTTTTTTATTTTTTTCTTCTACAAATAGTAATGGAATTAGATGCGACAAAGTGTGAAAGTAGTTAAAATGATATGTAATAATGTAAAAATAATTCTGTAAAGAGTGTATAATAATTAAATATAATAAATAATAAATATGTAATATTTATTAAAATATATATTTAATGATCCGCCAATCAATCAGAGAATTTTCTATATTAGAACGTAATGCAGATCACATATGGATAGTCTTCGAATTGGAATTTTCAGGTTATAAGTGAAGTCATAAAATTTTTAACCAAATATGGTACTAAAGTAGTACAAACGATAGAGCGAAACCTTAAATTTTTAATTATAGCATTATTAAATACCGTATTCCTCCGAAAATAAGCACCCCCTGTAATTCGTACATACCCGAAAATAAGCACCCCCTGAAACAAAAATAGAAAACCTCCAATTTTATAATGTATACTTATATTAACGTAAATAAATAATTAAAATTTATGTTTCAAGCACATATGACAGATATTTAAAAGCTGCCGCAGGATAACTTTATTTTATTAAATTGCACAATTAAGAGTCAAATTTAATAAACGACTCATTATATTTTTAATGCATTCTAAGCTATAATCCACCCAATAAAGCACCGGTAATTGTTACTTTCTTCTTTTTTTTTTTTTTTTTTTTTTTTTAACTAACAGCATTTTTTTCTTATTCTTCGCTTCTTGGCTCTAACGGCCTTACTGCATATTCCACATAACTTTGATTTCGCCTTACTGCATATTCCACATAACTTTGATTTCGCCTTACTGCATATTCCACATAACTTTGACTCCTTGTTGCATATTTGACTTCGAATAATATCCCAATTAATTATGCAATGTAAAATTCGTATCACTCTAATAATAAATTCATCAATTTTTTACAATTTATAATATTAAAATAAAAATACAAACGCAACATTACCTTAATTATGCATCGTTAACATCTTAATCGTCACTAACATAACCATCACTATCAATGTCATCGCTTTCATCGGCATTATCGACTTCAATTCCATTTTGAAAGTCATATCCAAGATTATTTATTGCAGCAGAACTTTCTATTTCTGCAGAATCTTGATAATGAATGAATTCACTATGTTCATTCCTTCTGATATTATCATTATTATCGTCAGTATCGCAAAGATCAATGATCTCCAAATCAGAATTCGATTCATTGTCAGTATCACAAAGATCAATAACTTCTAAATCAGAATTCAATTCATTTGAATTATTGGAAATTTTGCAAGTTTTAAAAGATTCTACAATCATTTCATTAGGAAGTTTTTCCCAAGAATTTTTAACCCATGTGCATACATCACCTATTCGAGCACGGCGAAGATTTCCTGCAGCAGTATTTCCAGCACCACCTTTTCCCATCCAATTATGCCATTCTTTGCGCAAGTGATCTTTGAACGGTTTGTTGATAGCAACGTCAAGCGGTTGACATATGCAAGTTAAGCCTGCGGGAATTACAGCCAGATCAAAACCGCACTCACCAAACTTACTTTTAACTGAATCTTCTAGATGGCCCTTAAAAGAATCATACACTAGCATTGTCGGTTTATTTCTAGTTCCATTTTTTAGTCTTAATTCGTGAAGATAGTCCACATATTTTATCATTAAATTGGTATCCATCCAACCATTGGCTTGAAACCAAACTACGATGCCAGCTGGGATTCGTTTTTGCTCTTTACGTGTTAATCGCTTTCCCTTAAAAATGCAAATCGGGGGGAGTTTTGTTCCATCTACAATAATAAATATATAACAGCATTAGTAAATGGAACATTATACTAGATGAAAATATATAAATAAATAAAAACATGCCTGCAGCACATGTTAAAACAACCGTAAATCTATTTTTGTCATTACCCGTAGCACGAATATGAACTGTTTTTTCACCTTTCAGATTGACAGTAAAGTTACCAGCCATGTCAAACCAAACGGGTGTTTCGTCCATATTAAGGATATTTCCCAATTCAAAAAACTTTAGGCTTTTAAGTCGAGTAATATGTTCATAAAATTTTTCCAACAACTCCTGAGTTTGTTCAGGAAGTTTTTGTGAAATTCTTGTACGTCGTCGCAGTGCTAATTTATTTCTTTTCATAAATGCGACTGTCCAACGATGTGACATTTTGAATGTCTTTGCAGAATCATCATAAAGAGCTACCATATCTGGTTGTTGCAAAATCTCCATCATTCGGTTTTGCATAATCTCGTAAGTTACAGCTAATGCCTGCTTTCTTTGTTCGATTATCCACATATATAAGCGTTTTTCAGCCTCAGGGTAAAAAGCTCTTCGACCAGAACCAATTCGCTTGCTTTTGTTATTGGTTTCTGCTGTCCAATTTGAGCTTGCTTTTATCCAGCGTCCAACCATACTGGCATCAAGGTTAAAATTAACTGCTGCCATGTTTCTTCCATGCTGTACCGCATAATCAACCACTGCCAATTTTTGTGTAATAGAATAGGAGGCCCGTGTTCGTTTAGTGACTTTAGTACTACGTTTAACGATTTGGTTTGCTTCACTTAAAGAGATATTTTCTTTATTGTATTGTGCCCGTGTTTTAACAAAACTACCGGTATTATTATGAACAAGTGGAAGACTTTTATGCTTTAAAATTTTCTCCCTAGTTGAATTGGAAGCATTTTCTTGACTTGACTCGGGAATGTTATCTTCTTTTGGCTTGGGAACGTTTTTTTGACTTGTCTTGAGAACGTTTCTCTGATTTTGTTTGAGAATATTTCCTTGACTTGAATTGGAGGCGTTTCTTTGGTTTGATTTTCGAGTAGGTCGGCCCATATTTATAGTGTTAAACGATTCTGCGATTTTACAAACTGCTTTTTTTTGGTTTTTTTTTCTGGCTTTTTTTTTTTTTTTTTAAACTTTAAAAATCAGTGCTTGCGATTTTACAAACTGCTTTTTTCTCTTCATTAAGTTCAAGGTTAAGGTTTGATATGTCACGAAATTTTTGTTTGATTTTTTTCTCTAACGTATGTACAAGATTTGGTTAGATGCATAACGATAATCTATTTCTAGAAAGTTCATTCAAGATCTTGGTTACGAGAGAAAAAAGGGTAATGCAAAGACAATCAAATGATTGTCTTGACAAGAGAAATCACGGGAGACGATCATGTGATTGTTACGATGAACAAGGGCGAACAAAAAATTGGTTTTTTGTACAGGTATTTTTTATTTTACTGAAGTACCCGAAAATAAGCAACCTTATAGCAAAAAAGGGGTGCTTATTTTCGGAGGAATACGGTATAGATCTTTTTTTTTGAAAAGCTTTACTTTGTAAGCACGCAGCATTTACTATGCTAAACTCTATATTAATTAGATAGCAAGGTAATTAGTAATACTTTGTTTTTAGCTCATTTTGCAACAAATTATACATATTTTTTTAATTTTTAGACTTTCGAAAGTATATTGCACTTAAAAATAGCAACAAGAGTCAGATTTACAGATTCATGCTATCTACGTTTAAATATACAATGAGATTTTAATATGGTAGATTTTTATATACTGCATGATCATGTAAAAGTTTGTACTATTTAAGATTCATTCTTTTTTTTTATAGTTATCCCAGTACTGTCTAAGTGTGCTTGGTTTTTTTTAAAAACAATATGAAAGCAACACTTGACTTCCTTAGATCTCAGTAGCAGTCCTAGATTAGAAGGCGAAAAGACGCAATCGTGCAAGAACAGTGAGCTTGATAGGTGTATTTTGTAAGAATGCTACGTTATTTTTTAGTTTCAGATTATACTAACTTGTTTGGAATTGGACGTTGAAAAATGTAATTAGTCAATGCAACTTATAAAAATGTTTTTGCTGACTCTTTTGAATCTGCATTAACATTCTTGGATCAAGAAAAGGAAGGGATTAGTGGATGCACTTTATAAAAAATGGATGCTAATTTTTTTTTTAGGTCTAAGTATCATAGTCTTGAATTACAAGAAGCAAGTTACTCTACAAGAGCGTACAATGACTTTCTTTTTGAACCTAAGTGCAATATTCTTAAGTCGAGGTTTATTGAATACAAATTCTGGATGCTTTAAAAATTTATTTATTCAAATATATATCGTATTACAAATATTAACTATAAATTTATCAATATTTAATTTTCTATTTAAGATGCAATAAGGCAAAGCACGTATTATTCTCAATGAAGCACCTATTGGATTTGTGAGATATTGCATGTGTAAATTTTATATATCATCCAATCCAAGTTCCTTTTCTGTTGCTTTTTGTTTAAAAGCTGGGTATACGAATTTATCTAATTTTGTATTGTGGAAGTTTTTAGAATATCCTCTGCTTCAATGTCTTCGTTTTCAACGAATTTCAGAAGTTCAGCATGCATGTTCTTTGCGCTCATTTTGTTTTTATCTATTCGATTCCTGTTCAGAAAAAAGCCTTCTAACATAGCTTTTATGTTTTTTTTGATTCTTACATTTTATTTTATCATGGTTCAGATCTTGTTAGGAACGAGTCATTTGAGCTATAAACTTGAAGCTGAGTCTGGTTTCCCTCGGCAGTACTTGTACATCACTGGTAGGTATTTAAAGTATTCAAGTTCATGGATTTTTGATTCTTTTATATCTTTCAGGAATAACCCCATAATTAAAATTTGAATAATTCTATTTTAAGAAATATTTTCAAACTAACTTTCTGAATAGAAAATTTTTGATCTTAATAGTGAGGGTTTTATGATACGAAATTGGGTTTACGTTCCAAAACTCCCTTCTGTTTATGATGCAAAATGGATTACATTCCAAAGATACTCTTCCGTCACATAATCACCAATATCAATGTACTTCCATTTAGAAGTTCTATTTAGAACTTCAACTGAATATCAATATTACCTTACCTTGTGCACTTTCTATTCTATGTTTTGTTTACGTCACCTTTTTATTTCAACTATCTCATGAATAGAAAACTTTGATCTTTCTATAACACAAAAGTGGCATTGCATTCCAAAATTTCCTTCTATCAAGTAATCACTAATATTAAGGTTCAATATTCTATTCAGAACCTCAATTATTTTAATATCAAACCGCACCTGACTTTTCAAATCATCCACTGAATTTTCTATTGTCAATCTGATGTCAATCGTTCTACGATTTCTGAATCATGTTTTGCGGCACAGCTAAAGTCAAAAATTTTCACTAAATGATATGGCAAACATCTTTAGCTAATATGTGAAATTCTTATTACTATGAATAGGATGAGCGCCCTTTATAAGCCTAGTAGTTTGAACTGAAATTTACCTCATATGCTCCACTTGTTCAAATCAACTACTGATTATTAAGGCTTTAATTGAGTTGTGTATTGCGCTAAAAAATGAGAACTCAAATTGAACTTGTTGCGATAATAATGAGATTCATTGGAAATATTCTATTCTACTGAATACTAATTTTAATATACTTCGCGGATTAAATATTCACAAGTAATAAATATGGTTTGTATTTTATTTCTAGAATGCTTTATTCTAAAATGTTTTATTTCAATTTCTGATTCTGGACACTAATGCCAATTTAGGGCGGAGCATCGAAAATTCAGTATAAAATTTTCAATTTTTAATTCGTGGTTATAGTTTGATTATTGCTGGCATTTTTTTGTATGACACTTTGATTTTTGGCAAATATTCGCCAAGACCATATCTTACGCTTTCTCTAATACGAAGATATGACAATCATTATAGAATTAATTATTATTACGGTTCGTTGAAATTTTTATAATTTAAACATGCTAAATTTAATTTTATTCATTTATTTATTTTTTTTTTAGAGCTTGACATTAGGTGTTTTGACGAAGTTTAAGATTTTTTGTTCTTGTTCAATTACTAAACACATACGATATGGTTCATTAGAGACCCGAATCTCAAGGTATGGTTAAATTGTTGAAAACTTTAGTATTATTGTAAATAAATAATATTAAAAATTTATTTGGATTAGGGTTAACCATTCTTAAAATACAAATCTTGCGAAAAGATGATACGGTAATAACAAATAACTATCTGTTGTAAAAATTTATGAATACATAGAGTTATAGAACTAATATAAGTTTTATTATATAATAAAAAACTATAATAGTAATTAACAAATTAATTTTATTATATATTTCAATTAATTCTCATCCTTATATCATTTTCATAATGCCACAACGTGAATCAAACCTGAGACTTTTAACTATTCCATCTGACCCTCAATCTAAAGAATATTATACTGTTAGATAACCTAGTCTAATAGAAATCAAAATCAATAGTAACACGCATTTCTTCAATGATATCTTAGAGGGCCGCCAGAAATCAGCTGATTTCTTAGGGGGTTCATGGTCCAGTCAGGTAAATATATAGTACTTGTTCTCTGATTGGTTGGTGCTAATAGTTATCAATTCGAGGTGCAGATGCTGAATTTAAAATTTATACTATCTGCCTATGTATACCGATAGTATACCGATTGGCCTACGGATTTACTTACCTATACCTGTGACTTCCGGATGGGTTAAAAAAAATCTGCCTGGGCAATTAAATATACATATCAGGTATTAATAATAAACAGGAGGGAACGTACCCGATCCAAAGTGAATCACACACATGGTGTGATAAATTAAAACTAATATAAATAATTTCAGTTTTAATTGATCACACCATGTGTGGGATTCACTTTGGATCGGGTATGTTCCCTCCTGTTTTATAATAATAATTATTCTACCCGATATCACTCCTGTAGTTTTCTTCTTTAGAAAAAATGTCATTTTGCAACTTAGTAATTTTATTAGCGAACTTTTCTAGATTTTTAACCTCTTCTAGTCGATTTTGCTAAGGAGTTGCATCATTGTATTATTCTCTTATATTGTTAAATTAGAATAATTAGAGATTTTAAATAGGCTCATTTTTTTTTTTATAATCTAACAACTCTCTATCTATATACTCAATAATTTAAGTTTTCAGCAGGTCCAATCACATTTATTTTAAATAAATATGCATGTACTCCACATACGAGAAATCAATAATATGATCTTTTTTACAAAGATATGTAGCTTTTAAAACTTTTAAGTATTCTTTTATTCTTTTAACTCCACGCTTTTTATTTTAAACACTTTCTTTACCTGTTAGAATCTAACTATACTTTTCTTTATCTAAGCGTTTCACTGTCGGAAAGGCTATATTCGAAATCAATTTCTTCAGATTGTGTAGGCACGTATGGCTCTATAAGCATATAGGGTTGAGAGTATATAAACTCATGTATTACTGAATTAGAATTTCGAGATTTACGAGCAGAATGTTGAGACTGTTTATGTTTTTAAACAAAATTCAAGAAAGAGAAATACTTTCCACATTCTGAACAACATAAATGCTGATGCATTTCTTCTGAAATAGTCAGACAATATTTGTCGTAGGATGGAATTTTGACTCGGTCGAAGTATTCAAGAATATGAATAGGATTTAAAAAATGCTGATCACGTTCTTTAATCATTGGGTAAGAATCCATTGTTTTCTTGTAATAAAGTACATCAGCAAAAAAAATAGACCGATATATATCGATTACTAACCAGTAATTATATATCGATACTAATCACCCCTGCTGATTACTCACGATCATGATAATGATCGATATATAGCGAATTCATTAATCATCGATAATGCTAATTATCGATACTAATTACCCTGCCGATTACTAACGATCATGATAGTGATCGATATATAGCGAATTCGTTAATCATTGATAATGCTAGTTATCGATACTAATCACCCCTGCCGATTACTAACGATCATGATAGTGATCGATATATAGCGAATTCTATGATATATATCAATACCCATCACCTCTGCCGATTTCTATCGATAATAATAATAATCGATATATATCGATATTAATTGATATTAATCGATATATATCTGATATGATATCAATTAATTAATTTATTAAATATACAATATTCACAAATTTTCGCTATTTAA
>QKWP01000092.1:417630-440275 GCA_003550325.1 Gigaspora rosea | reverse complement strand
TTTTTTTTTTTTTTTATACTTTTTAATTAGTAAATCAGCTTTTTTATAATTAATATGATTACAGATAAGTCTTTATTCAATTATATTTTACTGCATCGCAATAATTAATTTTTTTTTATTTTGTTTAGATTATTATTTACTCGGTACATCAAACCAAAAATGCAGAACAAAATTCTTCTAAATTCTATTCTATTTCGAAATATATGCGGTGTTGATAATTTATTATTCAAATTGACCGTATTAATATAACTCATACAAGGGGGTCGCGTCCGAGTACATTGGAATTGATAAATTTTATCCAAGATTATAAAAAATTTTGGTGACCCTCCTGTAAAATTCGTATAAATATGATGAAGCGAATTTTATTTTTAAGAGTGAGAGCCTGGTCTCAGTTTTTTATTAAAATTTAATAAACTTAATGACCAAAAATATGAGGCTTTTCATTTTTCATATACAATATCCAAGTCAATTTTATACGTTTCTTATACATGCTTGTAATCGATTTTATGCGGTTTAAATTCAAAATTGACATGGCCCGATCTTATACCTCTGCATTGGTTTAAATAAACCGCATTTACATATATATTTTTTTTCCACAGCTGCATTAAATTAGCTTGTTTTATTTAAACCAATGGCAATAGGATGGGTAAATTTTAATTATAATAGTGCGCGGGCACATGATGGCGCAAAAAGTTACAGGCTAACTTCCCGAAGCCCATTTTTCTGAACCTTTTTGCCAAGGTTGAGTGCATATATATCTTCCATTTCCGCTGCTTTTTGATAATACATGCGTGCTTTACGTATATTCGTTTCAACTCTGATTCCATGAATATAACAGTATCCAACATTACATGTTCCAGCAGTGTTCCCCATCTCTGCTGGTTTTTGGTAATAAACAAATGCCTTACATAAATCCCTTACAACGCCAATTCCCATTTTACTAATGGGACATAAATCACTGACAATCAATTGACAAGTTATGTTTTCTAAAAATTGCACTAACCTTAACTCTATTCTAAACCTGTCCCTAACGACAATGTCCAGAAATAAACTATCGCGAACTAAGTTGTTGGTAAAGTGATTTTCAGATAAAATGAACAAAATCAGAAATGATCTGGAAAAATTATGGAATCAGAGCAATAGCATTTCAGGAAGGTGGACTTTGAGAAGGTAGACTTCGGGAAGGAGGACTTCGGAAAGGTGGACTTCGGGAAGGTGGACTTTTGGGAAGTGGAATAGAAAAAAAGCTATGAAATGTTGGAGAATCGCACAGGTCTCCAATTGGTATTACAGTTTTTTTCTCTTGAAGTTCCTATTCTTGCTAGCTTTGGTGATAAGTATACTCAGCAACTCTTTGAAAAAAAGAGTTACATAATTCTGATATGAACTTGATTTGAAACAAATATACAAATCGGGTTCATACAGGAGTTCAAATACCATATCAGAATGCTAATATCTCTATAAGTAAATTGTTCGATATTCTGACTTGTATTAAATGCCTATAGTGACAAATATCTGGTTTAAATCAGGTTCATATTAGGATTATATGCTGGTTGGAGATAAAGGATTTGTATCCTTGTTTAGAACTTTTTTTTTTTTTTTTGCTCTAGTCAGGTGAGGGGAGGGGGTAGCCCTTATCGTAAACTGAAATCAGGTGATTTCTAGCAGCCCCCTTAGTATGCTGCAGAGTTCTATCGTGTATTATAGAACATTCCAAGATTAAATGGCTTGTCCAAATTACTACTCTTAGCAGATTTCAAATAACACTAAAATGCCTTTTTTTCATTATTGTTCTATGTCATATATAGCAGAACCTAAGCCTGATTTTTCATTCGATTTGCCAACTTCAGCAGATTTCAAACGCCTTTTTTTAAATACTATTTTAATAGTAGAATCCAAGTTAGTTTGCCCATTGAATTGTCACCAACAGATTGCAAATACCACTCAAATGCCCTAGACCGTTTTCATAAAAGAATATTATAAGTATGATTTATCCTCTCTAACAAATTTCAAATTTCACTTATTAGTTTATTATTTGTGCCTTACCTTGTCATAGAATATTCCAAAATTAAATGGCCTATTAAAATAATTACCCTTAGCGGATTTCAAATAGCCTTTTTTTTTTATTATTATTACTAGCCTATACTATATAGATAGTGGAATCCAAGCCAACTTCAGCAGATTTAAAATGCTTTTTTATCATTTGGGTTGTGCTTATCGATTGTTACGCACTAATAATTTAACCGATGTATTTGTTAAAATATTTGTAAGATTTAAAATTACCAATAATTTAAAAAATAAATAAAGTTTATACTTATGCAATTTTGATAGCAAAATCCAAGTATGATTGTCCATTCGAATTTGCCACGTTCAATATTAATAGTAGAATCAAAATTTGAATATAGTTGTCATATTCAGATTTTAAATACTACTCAAACGCCTTTTTTTTATCCTTATTCGTGTCTATGTTTTCGTCATACAGTATAATATTTTACCCATCCGAATTGCCACCTTCAGCAGGTTTCAAATACTAGACAATACTTTTGGCAATGACTCAAAATACAGAAATAGGGCGGTTTTTTAATATGCAAATAAAAGGAGGCCTTCATAATTACCTAAAATCGAATTTAAAGAACTTGGAAAAATAAATTATCATTATTTTACAAAGCAGGATACAGATCTTAAGTAAAATGTGAATAATTTTTTTTTAATTTTTAATTTACCTGGATTTTTTTGTGATAACCGTGGGTCTGTCTTTGAAGATCTAGCTATTTTGACCAGTGGTACAATTTTCTCTAATGACTTGGATATAAATTAGAACGTGTTTTATTAGAACGTTATGTTTTAAGATCTTTCACTGTTACTAAAAAAAATACTATTCTTCTTACTGGTAAAGGCTCTAAAGAAAGTATTAATCAACGTTGTAAGCGGATTCATGCCACCCTATTGGTTATGAAAGAGCGATCCAACTTCTATGCCAATCTGCATAATTTTGTTGCCATTAAAGACGTCTGTTTAGATAATACTATATAAGCTATAGTTATCTCAATACTGGCTTTGTTGTTCTGGAATTTTTTAGATCTTTCAAAAAAAACTTCACATTTACAAAAGGATTTTTTTATTAATTAAATCGCGTCAAATTTACTTAGTATATGTTGATCATTTTATCCGATTGACTCGCAGATCGTCAATTAAGAATTTAATATTTTTGTGCATATGTGCTATAGCGCACCTCATATGATTTGGTGTAATATGAAATTAAAACAACCAAAATAACCCATTTTTTTTGTTAGTTAGGGTTAGGGAAGTGCAGTTAATCATGTAATTAGGGTTTACATAGGTTCTGACCCTCCCCCTAGTGATAGAACTATTGACCAATCAAATTTAAAAAAACTCAAAACGTCTTTGACCTGAAAATAAGCTACCCCACAATTAACAAAAGTCGATACATAGTAAAGTCTAAATTTTACTAAGTAAATCGAAAAAAATCGATTAAGTAAACTATTCAGCAGATCAAAATACACTTTTCGCAAAATTTTCATAAGTATTGGAGAATTTTTTATTAATTGACTTTTGATTTTTATGTTCGACAAAAAAATTAAAATTTTTTAAAAAAATATATTCGACGAACGTAAAAGTTAAAAGCTAAATAATAAAAAGTTCTCCAATACTTATAAAAATTTTGTAGTAAGTGTATTTTGATCTGCTGAATAAGGTTACTTAATCGATTTTTTTCGATTTTCTTAGTAAAATTTAGACTTTACTATGTAGCAACGTTTGTCAATTGTGGGGCGAATATATTTTTTTAAAAAATTTTAATTTTTCTGTCGAACGTAAAAATCAAAAGTCTATTAATAAAAAATTCTCTAATTCTTATGAAAATTTTATGGTAAGTGTATTTTGATCTGCTGAATAAGGTTACTTAATCGATTTTTTCGATTTACTTAGTAAAATTTAGATTTTACTATGTAGCAACTATCTGCGATTAACTAAAAATTGATTTTTTTAATATGATTGGCTATTTATACTATATATATATATAGGACGTGATATTTGGGGCCCCCACACCCTAAAAAATTACGTGATTTTCTGCACTTCCCTTAGGGTGAGGTTAGAATAGTGTATAAACGAGAAAAGAGATTTTATAGTAAAATTTTACAAGGAATTTTTTTTGTTAGAGCACGAAGAGTGGTTTTATAAGCAAAATTATGAGCTACAGGCGATTTTTTAAAAGATCGCTATTTTTTCTTGATTTCACATTACACCTGATTTTACGATCTGATTGGTTTATCAGATGGGTGTGTTACAACACATATGCGCTAATTATATAAACCTATATTTAATTTTTTTTTTTTTTTTTTTTAAAGTGTCCGGCTTGGGACCGAGGAATTTTTTATTCAAGATATTTGGGTCAGTGTCCCACTAAGGGCCACCTGCATTTGTTACTTTAACGAGGATACAACTAGCCACACGTACAACTTTTGGTCGTCTAATTTAAGTAGTCCGCCCGAAGGTTACCCCGTGGGTTCCACACTAGCTGCCATACCTGCAACCCAACTAGGGGATTGCCTATTTAAACCCTCTGATCCCTGCTCCTCCTGCCAACCCATCCTGTATCACCGAAACAGGCCCGTTACATAAGCAGTCAGTCAGCCAGGTCCGGATGCTTATCCGTCATCCTTAGGACCCATTTTAATTCTGTATCCTCAGCGGAAAACTTGGTAGAGCAGTCCCTGTCCCACTCAGGTAATACCTACACTTCGGTAACTTACGCATTCACCGAGGCGAACAACTTGCAGTCGGGGGATACCCAACCGCTACCATTACCTACTTCTGCCCTTATAAGGTTCGCTCCAACCCCAGTACACACTATCACTTTCCTACCAGTTCTTCCCAGATTTCCCAGACTTCCAATCCAGTTGGCCCGGAAGGGTTGATCTACATGGCATTAGGTGCCATTATAGTTTTTCTCCTCTTGGTCCCCAATTCCTCAACATGGGTCCTTTTCTTCCGGTGCGACTCCGGCGGCCAGGTTGGTAGACCTTGTCCCCAAGGACAACGTCCGTACTTCGGCTCTAGTCCAATATTCCAGTTTTGGTAGCACCGTCAAAGATCTTTGCTACCTCTTTATTCGGGTCTTGCCAAATGGGTTTCTGTTTTCCCAGTTCCTTGGATTTGTCTGTGTCACGAGACACAACTTCGCCCGAAAGCTCCCATTCGAGATGGTAACCAAGGACTACAGGTGATGTACCCAACCGATTGACAGGAAACAGTTACCGGAACACAGGTCTATTTTTTCAAAGCGTCGTCAGTGGGATTTGAACCCTAGACCTGCCACTTGGGGGTGACAACTTACCAACTTCTCTAAGTCGCCACACCCTAACCTATATTTAATTTAAAAATATAATATATATAATGTATAGTGATAATAATAAAAAAATATAAAATTTTATTATTGTCACGGTCAGGATCGGTTCTTAGGGAAAAAATGGCTTTCGAAGTATATTGTGCCGGGAATAACAATTGACGAATAAAGAGGGTAAATGAATTGGTTATAGTAAAAGAAAAAATAAATAAACACATATGAAATAAGCCACGAAAAAATAATAAGATAAAAAATTCATACCATTTTCGAGAATAGGGCCAACCCTTGGTCACGTGTGTCACTGATTTGATCGGGTCAATCACCCGGGTTGAATTGGAAAATTAAATTGATCAAAATTAAAATCAATTAAGCCGCATAGATAATATGACGAGTTAATTAGATTAATAATCAATTAACGAATAAATAAGAAAATTATGATGTAACTGATTTGAGTCTTATCAGTAGTATATAAGAAATAAGAAATTGAAGAAGTGAGTTTCAGAACTCTCTCTTCGAAAATAAAAAATAATAATAATTAATAAATACAATAAAGCAATACTTGGCAGCACGAATCAACTACTAGTAACGAAAGGTGACAATAAATAAATTACTCTTCGCGTAAATAAATAAAAAAAAAATTATAAAACAAAAGTTTATTTAGTAATACCTTCGTATTGAGACGTCGGTATAGTACGTGTTCAGAATATACTTATAATACCTTCGTATTAAGACGTCGGTAGAGTAACTATATTCATATCTTCGTATTGAGACGTTGATATATCGCAGTTTCCGTGTGTGGCTTTGTACATGTGGTCAGTATCGGCCACGACAATTATAAATTGTAAAAATTTTAAAAAATTTTGAAATATGCAAAATATTGCAAAATATTGCAGATTTATATGATAATATGTGAAATATTACCTCCTGTGATCCCTGAAGAGGAATAATTAGATAGACATATTAGCAGATTTGGTTTGACCCCAAAATTAGCCAATCATAATTGAGAATTATTTGTCATTAAAATTTATTACAAGGTGAGTTCTTACAAAAACAGTTTTTTAAACTTACTTGGAAGCCAGAATTAAGTGTAGAATATTGCAATATCTACATGTTTTATTATTAGCTAAGAGTAGGCTAAAAAGGCTGTTTTACTTATGGATTCGCCCTTATCTATTATATAACCAATCATTCAAATGACAAAACGATTGTTCACTACTCGAATATACCCGAGTGCTTCAACAACTAGTGATAGTGCTTTCTTTTACAGCTTAGTGTAGTTGTTTTTTTAGTATTTATTGTTTGTCTATCTCATATAATGATTAAAAAGCTTTTTTTATTTGAATGTTTCATTTGTTATTTTTTATGTTATTTAATGGCAAAAGTTTGTGTAACCATTCATCGAAAAAAGACACCTAAAAATTAAATTGGCAGATATGAGGTTTTATTTGATCTATTCTAGTGGTTGTACCCTAGGGTATTGTAACCGGTTAACTGTTAGGTTATCCGGATAACCGGCTTATAAAATTGACTATCGGGTTACACAGTTAGGATATTCGGTTAACCTAAGGGATAATATAGGGTAATATAGAGTAAAATATATATGTTGTACATACATATATCTCTGTGTATGAGATACCAAAACAAGCTTTTGATAAAATGCTGAACGTAGTACATAAGGGGAGTAACAAAAATCAGGTGATTTTTTAGGGGGGGAGGGGGGTAAAAAAAGTTGAAATTATATATAAGAACCTGACTATTTATATATTAAGAAAGAGGGAGGGAGGTAGGCCTTTAATAAAAAATAATCAGGTGATTAATGTCACCGCCCTAACTGATAACTTGTTAATGAAAATATAATAAGTACGCCAATTCGATCTTTCTTTAACTGGGTTAAAAACTAAATGGAGTTCAAAACGCGGGTTACAAACGACATGACTTTTAACTAGAATAATGAATATTCTAAGGGACAAGGTAAATTCAATAAGTGATTTATTATAACGATTTTGGGTAAAGGGAAAGCTTCTCAACACTTCTACTCTTATTTCGAAGGTTACTTTTAGTTTCTCAAATTCGAACTCTTCGTGAGTTAAACTTTATCACAACGTACATAATACTATAATGGTAGTTTTAAGCTCAAAAGACTAAAAACAGTTATTGGATACCACCTACTCAAATAACAAAGGTTTATCAGATAACTACATTTAATAGCTCCAATGCACATAGTCGGTAAATATACTACGTATTATCAATTGATAGATTAGTTTTTTAAAAAAAATCACTTATTAATTTATTTTTTCACTCCTGATTTTGTTTTCATTCAAATAACCACATAAAACATATGAATATGAATTGAATCGATTGCTTTTCTTTCTCCAATGCTAAGTACAATTTTTTTTTACTTATATTTATTCTTTTACTAATATGACAAACTGCTTAATATTTTAGAATTCTAATTTTATGTCCTCATCAAATACACAGGTCTGTATTATTTCATTGTTGTCGACAAGCTTATTTCTATAGATGATTAATTTACATTTTATAAATAGTATATTTTGTCAATATCTCATTTCACTGGTAAGTTATTTTGGTTCTAATCTAAATTTCTATAATTAAAATTACTTTTTTATGAAATACGCTGTTGGTGATATATACTGTCTATAAAATGACAAAACTTAATAAATATCGGATATTGTTTAGTCAAAATAAAGATTATATAGTAGTATTGTGTTTCTAGTAAAGGTAGAGTTAAACATAGAATAATGATTAAATACATGTATAAAAACAAACTTCACCGCACTATAAATCGTTTACCGCATTGTTTAATTAATCCGGTAATTTGATTGGACAATAATCTAACCACATGATATCCGTGATATAACCCAAGATATAACCGTTATCCTTTTATTTCAACAGAATATAAAAACCGATTATTAGATTTTATTAAAGGTTATACCCTTTTGGGTAAAGAGTTAACTGGGTACAACCACTAGTCTATTCCACAATATTTTATAATATAATTTTGAAAAAAAATTGCAATATATTGCGAAGTATAGCAAAATTGGCCAAATAAAAAAAAATTGAAAAAATGCAAAACTCTATCTAATTATCTTTTTTAGGAGTCACAGGAGGTAATATTTTGCATATTATTGTGTAAATTTGCAATATTTTGCAATGTTTTGCAATATTTCGCAAAATTTTAAAATTTTTAAAATTTTTGCAATTTAATATAAAATTACTATTATATTTGTTTTATATATTATAGGCTTTTTATTTTTACTAGTATTATATTTATAAATATTTTTGTTATACTTCTAGGAATTGCCAAGAATTAGTTAGTCTGTTTAGTTGTAGTTGCTATATTAGTAAATATAATATAATTATAGTCTGTATATATTGTATAGTACTAGACAGCAAAAACTATTTATTTTTTTTAAAGTGTGCCAAATTTAAGGTATATAATACAAACTATGATTGGTTAATATATACATAATACAAGTTCTAATTAGCTAATTATAATTCATTTGTATATTGTATGTATTTAGTAATTTTTAATAATAAATATTAACCAATTAAATCACATACATGAGATTAGACATCAATTTAATTGGTTAATTGTCTTGCGCCAAATTTTTGCTTTAATATAAAATTTACTAAACTTTAATTCCTTATAACTTTTTTAGATAAGGGGAGTAACAAAAATCAGGTGATTTTTTAGGGGGGGAGGGGGGTAAAAAAAGTTGAAATTATATATAAGAACCTGACTATTTATATATTAAGAAAAAGGGAGGGGGGGTAGGCCTCTGATAAAAAATAATCAGGTGATTAATGACACTGCCCTAACAAGATATTAAAAATCTGTCTTACAAATTTGTAGTTTAGGTTACAAATAATAAATTTATAAAAGAGATCACAGGTCGAAATAAGGCAAATCAGGTTCAAATCGGCATTACAAGATTCTGATATAAACCCGATTTGAAACAGATATTTGGCGCAAATAAGATACCTATAGGATACAATTCAGATTCATATCAGCTCACAAAACATATTGGCAAAATGATGGCTCAATAGATAAATTGATAGAGCTTATCTTATAGCTCTATCGATTTACCTATTGAGCCATTATTTTGCCGATATGTCTTGTGAGCTGATATGAATCCGAATTGTATTCTATAGGTATCTTATTTGTGCCAAATATCTGTTTCAAATCGAGTTCATATCAGTATCTTGTGATACTAATTTGAACCCGATTTGCCTTATTTCGACCTGTGGATTTTTAAAAAATAATTATTTGTTGTCAAGTTATTAAACTTTAAACAATATCAAAAAAAATGGATAGTTTTTGCAGGACCCCAAAGAACTCTAATACAACTTAGATCTGAGTTTGTATAATTTTAGCAGTATTTTAGCCAAATAGATGTATAAAATAGAGCAAAGTTTGAAAATTTACTATATAAAAATGCAATATTTGATGAATTTCTATGCAAAATTTCCTTTTTTAGAATCATTTGAGTTGTATCAAAGTTCTTCGGGGTCCTGTTTTTGCTGTTTAGTACAGGACTCCGAAATATACATAAATAGGTCAAGTTAGTTATAAAATTACCAAAAATAGGAGTTGTCTAAAGCCATGTACTCACGTGATATTTTTGTATAAATCAACCAAACGAAGTTGCAAAATTTTGTTTACGCAGATTAGCCCGAAGAATGGGCCATTAATAAAAAATATCGAAAAGGTAATTTTACTTATTGTTTTTAGCCCTAACTCTAACCCTAATGCCAAATAGTCTCTGATACGAACTTTATCTAAATTTTTAAAAAATCATATGGGTACATGGCTTTATCTATCCCCAAAAATAAAAGATTTGCAAAAAAATTTCAAAAATAAGCAAAAATCACTATAAATAGAAAAGATCTGTATAAAATTACCAAAAATAAGCAACCTAATACCTGATCTATTGACCTGCGGGTCGATAGCATAGCGGTTATGCTTCCAGATTGCAAATCGAAGATTGCCGGTTCAAATCCTCCCAGAGGTGAAATGAATAAGCTAGCCGGTTAGAGAACTAATCGATCGACGTACTTAATTGGGCAGCTGCCGTTATCAAATCTGTGGCAGTGAAGCGAAATGAGTTAGAACCCGATTTGGATAAACCGAAGACATGAGACGTAATGTGAGGCCTAAGTCTGATATTCATGATACTATATGAACTCATAGCGCAAGTCCGGCTAAGAGGTTAAAATCTTCTGGCTGTACTTAACCTGACTATTCTGGTAGTTGGTGCAGGGCACCGTCGCTAGGGCCAATAAAGTAACCGGTGAATAGTGCCAATCTTAGTCGTACCCCCTCCGGAGAAGTCCTCCGTATACGGCGATATCGGAAATCTGATAAAGCGGTAGTAGGGGCATAGATGTGGTATGAGGTGTACCGAAGGGAACAAAAAAAAACTACCTGATCTATTTTGGGATCCTTCTAGTACTATATTTTTAGAAAAATAAATAAATATTTCTGTTAAAATTAATCCATTTGTACTATAGTGCAGAACATCTTAAATTAGCAACTAAAAACTAATAATTTGTTTAAAATTTTATAAAAAAATAATAAATATAGTTTTTTGTCTATTTGGTAGTCATGTCACAATTTTATTAAACTCTAAAATATAACTATTTGTAATCTAACAATTATTTGCAGAATAAAACATTAAGCTATTAATATACAAAGTATGATCTATTTGATTGTTCAAAGATATCTAAAAGTGATCCGCTATAACAAACTTTTTTTCTTTCTTTTAATAAAGATTAGAGTATTTGAATTACTAACTAGAATTTGCTATCTATTATGACTACCTGCTTTTAAAACCTTTTTTTTTTGGCTTCTCAAGTAGAAAGATTCTACTAGAAGAAAAAACCAAACAAATATAAAAATAAAGTGAAAAAATATAAATAGAAAAAACTACAATATCTAAATGAATAACCAAAATAATAAAAAATAAATATGAAAAAAAAAGAAAAAGGAAAAAGTGAACAAAATATGATAATTCTAATATAAAAAAAAAATGAAAAAAATAAGATACACTATTATAACCCATGCCAGACATAAAAATTATATAACAACTACAATCATTGTATATCTTTACTGTAAAGCTTCGCTTTAACTGTATATTCTTCCTGACTTTAATTTTGCTTTTAGATATCTCTTTCACCAAAGGCACTAGATCATTATCACATAGAGTAGTACTATATTATACTATAACTAAAACAAACACATGATTGCATTTTACTAAGTTTGAAAATAAAAAGTATAAACAATATCGATCTTTTGACAAGGTTAAACTGTTTTGACCACTTTTTACAAAAATTTTAAAGAAAAGGAAGTAGAGTAAAAAAATAATAAAGATCACTTGTACCAAATTTAAAGAAGAGTATACTAAAAACAAACTCATTTTCTTGTTCTTTATTGTTTTATCACAGATTACTTCGTTAATGGAAGAAATCTTAAATTTTCACCAAAATTTCTTGTACAATGGCACTATTTTCTGCCTGTTATTTTGTAGAAATACACTTTTGGCTTGCATGCTGAATATAAAAAGGGTTTCCAAAGCAGTAGTTGATCTTTATAAAAACTATATACCTGTATTAGCCTACTATATATTAAGTCTATGCAACTCTCCACAAAAAACTTTTGTTTTTCTAATAAAAAAATTTGGTTTAGATAATCATTAAAAAGAGTTTAATAAAAAATATAGTTAAAAAAAATTCCATAAAAATATACAGACAAACAAGCAGAACAAAACTATAAAGTTTATTTTTTAATATAGCAAAATTTTATAAAATTAATTCTTTTTAAATTTACTAATTAAATAAAAATTTGGCCACATATATATAAAAAACATAACAAAATTTTAAAAATATAATAAAATTTTAAAAAAATAATAAAATTTTAAGATATTAACCAATCAAAATTTAGTATTTTGGCTCAAATTTGGCCATGTTTAAAAAAAAGTTGTTGGTTAAAGAAGTCCTGTACTGTAGCTATATCTTATTCTTTAAACTGTATTCCAGACAAATTTGCCTGAACAATTAAAAAATAATTTATAATTTTTTAAATAAAACTTAAAAATATGGAATATATTTTATAAACTTTTTTAAAAAAAATTTTTAAAATTATTAAAAAACTTTTAAACAATAAACCTTTAAAGTTTTTATTTAAAAATTTTTACTATAAATTTTTCTTTACATTTTCATGATGTAGATTGTCCAAAAAAGGGCTACCGCGTCCCATATAGTTATTATTATTGGAATTGGTCAACAATAGGGTGGGTTTATTATCTTCCTCTCGACACCAAACAGAACATATATTTTGGATTCCTACATAAAAATGTTTTGCTAGCTATACCTACAATTTCGAAATAGTGCAAGATTAAAAATACCTGAAAGGTTCTATGAACTCTCTTATCAGCTTTCTCATCCATTATTCTTGATTTAAGTTGTCTAGCCAGTATAAACTAAAAATAGAAACTGTTAAGTGGTGAACTGTAAGTAGCAGTGTTGTTACTAGCCTTAAGTCCAATAAAAAATCACTAGCCCTAGCCCTCATGTCCAATTGGACATATGGCTAATTGACAAATGGCTAATTAACCTTAGTTGTTGTCCACATGTCCAATTGACCAATTAGCCATATGTCCAATTGGACATAAAGGCTAGGGCTAATTGGACATATATATCTTGTTCAATAAATATCTTTATAATTAATAATATATATATATTTGTAATAAAAATACTTTGCACAGACTATTTAAAATATATAATTTTTATATAAACTTGTGAAAATAAGCTTTGAAAAAAGCACAAACTATCTTTAAAATTATATAATCAACTATTAGAGTCTTAAATCAAGAACATTTTGCTTATAAATATTAATATCAAATTGTTATTATATATACAGATCAACTCTTTTTGATCCAAACACTATTAAATTCTTTTTAAACCAAACAAATTCTTCTAGAACATTTGTAAATTTATTATAGAGTTCAAATTAGCTAATAATAACTCTTTGAGAACCAAATCTAAAAAAATTTTTACATATAAAAATCCTTAAAGAACATTTTTAATATAATAGAGTAAGTTAACTGTATATATATCCTATTAACAAAATATATAAATAATAATATAGTAAAAATTGTTTAATAAAAAGAAATAGTATTTAGAATATATTATTTATAGAGCAACCCTTGATAAAAATTTGTTTCTTGTGGTTATATAGTTTAGTTGTATACCTCTGTAGAATTAATTAGATAGTAACATTGAAGTAGAATAGAAAATAATTAATTTAATTAATATTGTGTATATAATATTAGTTATTATACATAAAAATAAATAATTTTGAATAAGTTAAAAGAAGTTTATATTATATAACTTGATAATTATAAAATAATTAATTTGCAGTCAATCTTGTATATATAAAAATAGAAAATAAAAGTAATCATTCTTTTTTCACTCAAAATATACATATTAGTAAAAGTTGAAAGTAATATTTTTATATATAAGTATTTATTTTTGGCTTATAGCACATATACCAGAAACAGAGTAATATGTAATATTATAAAGTATATACTAGAAACAAAATAATATTTAATGTAGCAGATTAAAATGAAATTATAATATAAAATCTTAAAAATTAAATTTTTTTGGGATGCATTTTTTAGGGTTAGGGGTTAGGGTTAGGGTTCATTTTAAAGTAAAGTTATAATAAACAACTATTTGTTGGTTTTAGAAGGTTAGAAGTTAAGTAGAAAATATAAATTTTATTTTAAATTATGATCTGTAAAATATAATATTTCAAGGTATATAATGCATTAAATATAATAAAACTTAAATTCTGTATTTAAACTTTATATTATATAGCTACAATATTAATGAAATTTTAAAGCAATATTGTATTTAAATAAGCCATATATATTAATAACTTTAAAAACTCTTCAATTAAGTATTTTTAGAAGCTTTTTTATTTAATTAACTAAATATTATCAAATAATATACTAATTAATTTCTCATTTAAATTTTTATTATATTGATTTAAGTTTCTTTTAAGTACATAAATTAATAGATTAGAGCTCAATTTTTAATTAATAAAAAAAAGTTTTGACTAGAAAGTAGATTTATTATTGTGATAGACTTGTCTGCTTGATTCAAATTTTATTATCTGAATTTATAGTAAATTATTAGCAAGAATTGCTTTAATTAATTATAGTATTTATGTTTTAATATCTTTTTAGTATTATATTATTAGAGTTAGCATTTTTTTACTTAAGGCCAATTGGACTTATAAAGTCCAATCCAAATTTATTAGCCTTTTTAGCCTTATGTCCAATTAGCCCTGTCCAATTGGACATGTTCAATAACAACACTGGTAAGTAGTACAGAATTCTGATATCACCTTGCATATACTAAGGAACTTTTTAAAATCTTCCATTATTAAGAACCGCCAGTTCGTTACAAAGAGAGTCAACTATATTCTCTTCACATTTATAAGTTAACTGCATCCCTCTTCATATTTGCTCATAAAAAACAATAACATTGAGCCTTTTTATGAATGGATTCAAATTTAAAAAACGCGATATTAGGCACGCCAGTTCTATCAGAGATTCTAGGAAATTAAGGCCTCCATCGGGTGAAATGGGTAAGAATGATAAAATAATAATAATAATAATTGGCTCAATTGGCATTTAAAAATGGGTCGGTTGGGTAATGCAAAACGAAAATCAAATTTTTTTTTTTTAATCACGAATACTTTTACTGGTCTTTTTTGCGAATGTTCAGCACAAGATTTACTGTTAGTTAATTGATGTTGTTGGATGTATTTCCTTTCATTAGAATTATTTCTTTTTATAGCTTATTAAATATGTAATTTGTAATTAAAAATTTATCGTGGACTAAACTGCCTTCATTTTTTTTTAAAAAAAAAAATTGTAAGATAACTCCTCTTTAAAAAAAAAACTTCGAAAACTAAAATTTGAATTGGTCGAAAAACTATGTAACTGCTACCTCGATTATGGTTACGCTGATGCTTTTAAATATACAGGCCAAATAAAATTTGACATTGATATGATATAAATGATGTAAAATTATGCGATTTAATGCGATTTGGTTTAATTCCCACAATTTCCGTGTCCCTGCTTAGTATCTTTAATACGCCTCTTTTATGACTACTTCTATTTATGGAGAAAGCACGGAAAAATATTTTATTGGTTTGTTGTTATTTATGCATGTCCAAAGAATATATTTTTTGTGTATAGCCGATGGATGGGAATGGCCCGTTTAGGAATGACTGATTGCACGAATTTGAAATAGCGATAAGGTAGTTAATATAATATAATATATTTAGAACATACTCGAAATTTTAGATTGAAAAAAATTTAGTATTCAAGATTAGCTAGCCTATGTCAGAAATGCTTAAGAGATAAATAGCATCTGGAAGGGAATCTCTCACTAATAGCTAAGTGGATTTTAGTAATAAAATCTATAAACGACTAAGTTATACTTGTATCGTATTTACAACTTCTAAAAAAAAGATTTTGAATAATAATTTTTTGATTAATTTGCATACACATATGTCTTGTATTAAAGAAATAATAGAAAGAATCTCGCAAAAGAAAGATGGTTATAAACCACAAAAAAATCTCTTAAATTTAAATCTTATGGATGGCAATTATTTCTACATAGTAACGTTTTTACCTTTTTACATTAGTATTAATTGATAAAATATTACTTTATAACATTGCATATATTATGCTATGATGCTTTTCACACTTAAAAAACTTTTGATTAAAATCTAATTCAGAGAAACACTCAGATCTTAAGGAGAATTTCATTCACATTATATTAATTATGAATTCGATAATATAGATAATATAGTAGATCGAACAAGAAGAATAAAGTATTATGATATATATTTATTTATTGCATTAAAAGCGCCTTCGATAGTATATTATTGCAACATAAAATTTGATATAAAAAAAAGAGCTATTATATCACAGTATTCATTATCGGATATTCATAATACTTTATGAACCTCCTACACTCTAAGTAATATATAGAATTGTTTGACGACCTTTACAAACTAGGTATTCATAAATTCATGATTAAAAACATTCTCTTGAACAAAAGTAAAATATTCATAATCAAAATCCATATCCGGTTGCTTTATCAAATATTATCGCACCATTTTCGGCAATTCTTGAAGTCTGTTATTTCGAAAACTTATTTTGTAAACGCGAGAAAAATGTAAATGAAGCCAAAAGGCTTTTAATTTCAATTCAATTATAAAAAATTATTTTTATGAAGACAGAAAAATAGATGAACCTACTAAGGAGCCCCATATATAAATGATCTATAGTTATTTTAATACGTATTTTATAAGTATAAATGATCTTTAATAATGGATAATATAAAACAAAAGTTACATGATGCTAAATACCTCATGGAATATCAGACACATCAGACACTCTCTTGAGGTGACCCTTGTTTATTATCATCACTATCTGTTCCTTCCTCTTGTTTATTATAATCACAATCTGTTCCTTCCTCTCTTCTTTTTCTCTCCAACTCTAATTCTTTCCTTATAAGTTCACTTGCTAAATAATTTTTCTTTCGTAGTTCCTGAAACTCCTCAACGCGTTGTAATTTGTAGAGTTTTTTTAATATTTTGTATTTTTTATTACGTTTAGGCATTTTATTTCTACGTTTAGTACGTTCTATGAATAATAACGATATCGTAGATCAAAGTTCGTCCCTCTTTTTAAGTTTTTTATGTTGCTTAGTTTGGGTTTGGGGATCGTGATTTCTACTTAATTTGGGTTCATACGTCATATCCAAATCCCAAATTCGAATATATGTCTCATTTTTTTGATGAATAAAATTTTTTAGTCGTTCAGATTCAAAGGTTGATAATCTCCGAATTCCCCCGTAAAGCGGAGGATCTTTTAATGTCTACGTGATATTAAAATTATGTTTTTGATGCATTTTATCCAAAATTATTGACTTTTTTGATGCGTCTCTTCCTAAATTTCCAAAAGCTCTTAGATACATAACAAAGATCTACTACGGTAAGTAAACAAGTCCGCACGCGTGTTCAAAATTTGTGCATATTCACGCGTTTATGTAACGAGATGATTATCATATGATACGCTCCGGATCTAAAAATGAAAAAATGAATGCGTAATACAATATCTGATATACTGATATATTAGGTATTGATTCAGTAATTAGTATAATTTATATGTCACGTTTTTATTTTACCCGTGACACCAACCAACTAAAATATATATTCTTTTTAGGATAGTTTTAACGCTCACCCAAAAACGTACCAAGTAAATGAGATCGGGTACTCTAAGTAAAAATGTTTAGGACCCCTAAAAACCTCACGAGAACTAAAATCGGAACCTTATATCTAATCTACATTATGTTATATAAAACCTCTTTTATGTACAGCATGATTAAAAATCCATCTGATTGGTTGCCGATCTTTGAATTTTCATTGGCTGATTAGGGTAAACGTCCCATACAAAAATACGATCGATCATATGAAAAGTCACTAACGAATCTGATTATATCAGATTAAATTTGCTAGAAGCAAGTAACATCGGAGAACAATATTTCTTTAAAATTTCGTTAGCTATTTATTATGTAATTTTTTTACTTGCAAATAGCAAGTCATAAATTTTTATAATTAACGGTTACCGAAATTTTAAAGAAATATTGTTTTCCAATATTACTTGTTTCTAGCAAATTTAATCTGATATAATCAGATTCGTTTGTGACTTTTCATATGATCGATCGTATTTTTATATAGGGCATTACTATAAGGATCGACAGCCAATCAGATGGATTTTTAATCATGCTTTTATGTACTCTAACCCTAACATTCTTGAGGCTGGTGAATTTCACCACTGGTTAATTTTAAATAAATTCATTCTTTTAATAATTTTTAAAAAGAAAAAAAAAAGAATCTATAATTTATTGTTTTGTCATCTTTTTTTAAAACAAGTATAGCTTAGTTGGAAAAGCATCATAGAAAATTGCATTTATATAAACGATTTATATTAAGGGACGATTTACAAGAAATTCTTTATTATGAGAAGGATTTAAAGGAGTCCTCCAGGGTAGCCATCAATTTTACATGGTGCATTGACAATCAATTACTTGCCTGATACTACTATAATCCTTTTGTTATCAGATTTTTCTGACACAATAAGTTCCCTGAACTTTTGCTTATATATTTCTCATCTGATTAATTTTTCTATTAACTAAATATTGAGAAATAACTTTTTTTTTAATATTGATATAGTACTGTATTAGCTCAAGATTAAATTTATATATAATACGTGTATAAAAAAAAAAATTGCATCTGAATTTAGTTTAACTGATTTTAAAAAATTGACTAGTAAGTTTTTAATTGAATTATACAATTTCAAAATCAATTAACCATTAATTCTAAAATATTTTTTTATACTGTAGCAGTTAAAAAAAATATTAATACATTAATATTTGTAAATGCAGAAGTGAGAATAGAATTAGATTATTCGCTCTTCATAGACAGGCCAATAACAAAATTTATCTTTGAATATTATTGATTAAAGAAGATGCATGCAACTTAAATAAAAATTATTTTTTGTAATTTTACTATCGGGTTGTTTGAGTTTTCTAGACTTTTCAATAATGTACTATGTTTTTTTTTTTTTTTTACTCTTTGACACGTCTTGCCGATATTTTATTAAAACCAGTATTGAGTACTATTTATAGCCTGTTAATACATGGTACTTAAAACTAAAATTCGATATCATGTGGTTACTTCGAGAGCACCTACATGCAATCGGTCACACCACTTTACAGATAAAGCAAATATAAACTTTGTCAGCCCACGTCAAAGAGTGACAGAAGATTTCCCTTCAAATCCCTCCTATCTAGCATCAATAGTGGGGAATAAACTCAACCTTCAAGAAAAGCAAATAAAATGAGAAACAAAAGGAGATAAAAAAAAAGGGGAAAGTAACTACAAGACCTAGATGAAAAATCAAAACTAACAAAAATAATAAAAATGAAAGATGAGAGAAACAAAGAAAAACTCTATGCTAATGACATAAACTAACAAAAGAAATATAAAAAGCCACAAAGGGCAAAAGAAAAAGTAGATAAAAATTATATAATACTGCACGAAACCATATTCATCAAAGTATTATATGTACATTAAGGGTGCCTACTTTTATCACCTGATTTCAGTTTATTAGTAGCCCTTACCCCCCCCCCTAGATATGAAAATTATCATATGTTATATATAATTTCCAAAATTTTTGACCCCCCCTTAGAAAATCAGGTGATAAAAGTAGGCACCCTAAAAGAAAAAAAAAAGAAAAAAAAGAAAGAACTATGCCTAAAAGAAACTTCTAGAAAAAAAGAAATTTTTTCTGGTATTTTTCTCTAGATCGTCCTCACGTGTCATTTATTGTTTATTTTGCAGGCATCGAAACTTGCTCGTAACTGGGCTCCGATTCGGTAGGCGCATTTCCAAATTGGAAGGAATAAACATTGTTAATCTTTTGGAAGGGTAAGCTGGATTTCTCACTTTTTGGTGAAAATTTCGAAAAAACCAAAAAGAAATATCGGGGGTACCAAAACTTGTAAAGAGTGTAAGTTTTACGTTTAGTAGAATAGTATTGATAACCAAAAGTATGTTTCTGTCTAAACTTCTATATTTTTTGACAAAAAACTCCAGGGTTTTAGCCATACTACATTTTTCATAGCAATGAAGTCTTCTATCTGAAGAACCAGACCCACAAGAAGAAATCTTTTTCAGCTCTATTTCAGTTATTTCACATGCAATCTGAAGTCCTGTATCCAAGTTGCTTCTAGATAAAGTTTTTGTTAGTATAAAATACTAACTACAAAATTTTCGTAGGTTGGTGTTTACGAAAAGTTTTGGTCCAGAGGATCGTCAGAAAGAGTTCATGTAAATTAGTTGATGTACTATGTTTTAAATTTCTTGTTTTTAGATTTGCTACTAAATATATTTTAATTTACTTAATTTGTTCTTGTAAGTTTTATTTATAAAAAGTTAAACTTAGTCTTTAATAATATAATTTTTGTATTTATTAATTTTTATATCTTTAAAAGTTTTTTTTTAGCAATTATACTATATTTTATTTATATGAAAATAGTTATATATATTAATGCTATTACTATAGTGCAGAAATTCTTAAATCAGCAACAGAAAACTAATAATTTTTTAAACTTTTATAAAAAATAAAAAATATAATTAAAAGAAAAAATTTTTCTATAAAAATGTACAAACAAACAAGCAAAACAAAACTATAAAGTGGGTGTAGTAATATAGTATAGTTGGGTTGTTGTTATTCCTCCAAGCTCATATAATTAGAAAAGTTCCAAGTTTGAATCCTACAAGGAACAATTTACTATTAATATTACATTATTTGCATTATAGTATCCTGCATAGTTAGGTTATAGAATTTGTAACCTGGGTTACACCAAATTTGAAAGCTAGTATAATACTAGTACAGAAATCCCAAAGATGCTGTGAAGCAGAAATAAGCTTGGCAAGACCCAAATAAAGAATAGCTAGCTTTTGATAGTATTTAAACTGGACTGAATGAGCAAGAGCCTCTATGGCAAAAGAAGCATACTAAGCATGAATTACAGAAGTATAAACCAAGAAAAGAAAGACTATAAGGCATCTAAAACCTGGCTGACCAATTCTTCTAAGCTAACTTTGGAAAAGAGAAAATGTACTGGAATTGGTGAACTTTACATGGGCAGAAGAGGACCCCGAAGAACTCTGATACAACTCAGATTTGAGTTTGTATAATTTTAGCAGTATTTTAGCCAAATAGATGTATAAAATAGAGCAAAATTTGAAATTTTACTATATAAAAATGCAATGTTTGATGAATTTCTATACAAAATTTCCTTTTTTAGAATCATCTGAGTTGTATTAGAGTTCTTCGTAGCAGAAGTAAACAATTGTAGCAGTTCAAGATAACTCCTGATCACAAGTATAAGCCTTGGCGAATACACTTTTTACTAAGCATAGAAAAATATCTGAATAGGAACAAGTACTATTCTACCAAATCTCTATTAAGGATAACAAATACAGGATGTAGATAAGATTTTCTGGGTCATATAATCAATTGATCTCTGGTCTTAGATCAGTATTATATAATCATACGGGACTTACTTGTTATACAAATCAATATAAAAAAAATAAATATACAGATTCTTTTTTTTTTTACCAGTCTATTTTTTTAATACTACCATTTATTATTGATATTGTTGTTTTTTTTATTGTTGATATTGTATTTAGTTTTATTCTTGGTTCATTGTTGGTTTGGTATTGCAATTACTATTATTACATTTTCACTTGTTATAGGTAAAGTATGGTTGTCATTTTATTAGTAACAGTTTACTTTTTTTTCTATTGTTGTTTTGTTATATCTTTGTTTTTTTTGTACTATTATTTCATTTGTAGTATGCATTTTTATTTTTTTTCTATAGTGTCATTGCTTTGTCATTTTGTCGTTTTCTTGCTTCATCATTTTCTTGCTTTATTGTTTCATCACTTGTAATATTTTGCTAAATATCATGCTGCTATAATTGATATTGTTAATAGAGCTTTTAACAAGAATTAGTGTTAAATAAGGGATAGGATTAGATAGTCGTATAAGATTAAATAGAAGCTAGATTGTAGTGTTAAGATTAGTTTTAGTATGGGTCTGAGTTTTAGATAGTATAGAAATAATTATATATTATAAAATATAATATATACAAAATAAAGGCAAAAATAAAATAGTAACCTGTCGCTATGCAACCCATATGATCAACCAATCATTTTTGAGATTGGCGATCATATATAAACAATGATCATCTTTGATAATCATTGTTTTCTTTTTTTGGTTTTTTTTTTCTTCTAGACTGGAGTCGTTTGAAGTCGTGCTTCGCCGTTTCGAAACCACTTTCTTTTGTAAATTTTTTTTCATTTTTTGTTTCATTTTTTTTTCTTGTTTTCAACTAGGTATTCTTTTTTTCTAGGTTAGAGTTGTCTTGGAGTCGTGTAATTTCATTGTTTCGAGGTTTTTTTAGAGGTTTGTCTTTCGTTTCGCTGCTTCGCCATTCGCCATTTTGTTGTTTCGCTGTTTCGCTATTCGTCAGTTTGCGGGACTTTGCAAGCAGGGTTAGTAAAAACTGGGAAGGTTTTTTTTTTAATTTTTTTTTTTTTTT
>QKWP01000092.1:357097-383146 GCA_003550325.1 Gigaspora rosea | reverse complement strand
TAGTGATGCCACCGAAATTGATTTTTGAAAAAGCCCTATTTCGTCTTCATTAGAGAAAATTAAAATTTTTTATAAGGAAGAGTAAATAAAATTTATATAAATATGTTCCTTATAATTTCGTCTATTCAAAAAAAGTATCAAATAATTTTGTCTTTCAAGTAAAATAGGTCAAAAACAATTTCGTCTTCAAATTTTAATTTCGGGTTTTAGAACCTGAAATACTTTCATCCTCATGTATATACAAGATCAAATATAAGTTAAGTTTTTTTTTTTTTAAATTCTTTATTAAATTTTTTTAATTTTTTTAATTTTTTTAATTTAATTTCTTTTTTGATTTTTGGGTTCTCATCGTTGGAATCGTCTAGTATTCAAGTGCTTGTAAAAGCTAATTTAGAATTATACATTCAAATATTGCGGCAAAATGAGCATGAACGTTAATCGGTCTTAGTAAAAATGGAATCAAAAGAAAGAGATAACTTCTAAAGAGGGAAAGAGGTTTCTTCATTTATGGCACTTGTCGCGTAGTTTTTCAAATCACAGTAGGGCTTTGCAGGTATGCAGGGGATTTGTTTTATGGGTTTTTCGTTGCTAAACCTGCTCATTTTGGTGCTTCACCATTGGAGTTATTCTTTCCAGTGTTTTTTTCTTTGTTAGTGTTTCTTTCATCATCGGTATCGTCTAATCAGTGTACTTTTTTTCGTGGTACTTTCTTCGTCATTGGCGCTTCTTTTGTTCAGTCTGCTGGGTCCATCATTAGTATTTTTATTTCTTTCTTGGTACGTGTTAGGCCTTGAATTTTGTTTTTCTTTTGTTTGGTTTTTTTTTTGGCTTATTAGTAACTTTTTTTTTGTATGGTGTCTCTATGGCGTTTCTACAGTGTCTTTGTGGTATGCAGTGGTGTCTTTATGGTGTTCATGCAGTTAGTGTTTATGTGGTATTTTGTGTTGTTTTTATAGTATTTGTGTAGTATTTCTAAAGCGTTTTTGTGGTATTTTTTGTAATTTGTTTTGTGGTTTTTTTTTTAATAAAAATATATTATTTTTTATTAATTTTGTAAAATTTATAATTGATCAATATTATGTATTTGTATAATAAATTAAATTGTTATTAATAAAATATATGAATATTCGAATTTATTTTTTAATATATGAAAAATTAGCTAGCATTTAATATTTAGGCAAGCATATAGTAATTTATTATTATTCACTTTTTACAATCTGTGCAGATTATTAAATTGTTAAAGATCTGTACAAAAAAATTAAAAAATATTCTTTAATGGCCATTAAATTTGTACAGATTTTTATTAATTACAGTTTTAAAAAATTTGCACTATATTTATTTGCCCAATGCTAGATGTTATAATTTAGTTTTTAGCAAATTACTATAAAATTTATATGTAAAAATCCAACTTTTAGCAAATTTACTTGATTTTAGGGATAGCAAAAATATCTAAATTCATGCAGATCAGTTATGAATATGAGAGATATCTGGGGTCCTTCTAAATTGGTCTAGTAGAGCAATAATTATTATTAATTTCATAATTGAAACATATGAATAAATTTTAAAAAATATAAATTTTAATTGGCTAATAGAGTATTAGGTATAGGTGGATGGAATAAAATTTTGAAATTTATTAATAACAAAATATTACATAATTTCTGAAAGCCTCCTAAATTTTTTGTCTTTGTGTTCTCTAGTAAGTTCATTGGTGAGTTCTGTTTCTTTGTCATTTTTTGAATGGGCTTTCTTGTTGTTTTGGGTTCATTTGTTACCATTTTTATCCCATTTTTGTTTTGTCTTTATCTTGTCTTTGTCCAGTTTTTTGTCCAGTTTTTTGTTCTATTTTTGTCTTATTTTTTTCTTGTTTTCATTCCATTTTTTTTATATTTGTATTTGACTAAAAAAAAAAAAAATTAAATTTTAAAAAAAAAATAAATAAATTAAAATTAAAAAAAAAATTAAATTAATAAATTAAAAAAAACTTAAAAAAAAAAATAAAAAAATACAGATTCACATGATCAAATTTGATTAGGGTTGCTTAGCAACATGTTTTTAAAAATAATGCTCTAGAAACAAAATAAAAAATAAAAAAAAATAAAAAAAATAAAAAAAATTTAATTTGTGAAAAACAACAGGCAGTACATACTAGAGTTCAAGTGATGGCACTATATATATATGGGTGAGTTAGTAAAAGGAATAAATTTTTTCTAAGTAAAAGTTTTCTTGACTTTAAGCTTAAATATCTTAACAAATATCTTAATAAATTTAATAAATTATTTTTTATTTTAATTCTATATAATTTCTAAAGCTGCAAACATTTAAAATCTTGAGGGGTTGCTACCCTTGGCACAACTACCATAGCATACGGCACATTTTGCTATATAAGTAGAAGTGCCGCATGCTGTATAAATACTATAAGTAGTATAAATGCCGTATGTCATATAAATGTTATATGCCGTGTAAATGCTGTATGCTGTATAAATAACTACATAAGTAGAACTTTTGACCCTGGGTCAAACAAAAATTCATCAAGTTTTTACGGCAATTTATTTTGCTTTTCGGGGAGAGCCAATCCTTATGGACCGTGATGATACTATTTGGTATTGTTTAAATTTTAAAATAATACTATTCTATACTAAAAATGGTATAAACCTAAGTAGTTATTGACAAGCTTTTTAGTTTTTCCGTTTTATAATAAGCAAATCATGGTATATAGTTTAAGGCATTGCATTCCGAAATTTAGAAGGTGTTTTATATTCTTGCGTTGGACTGAGGTCACAAAGTGGATCTATAAAAGTAAATTTCAGTAGCAGAAAATTGAAATTTGCAGGTAGTGCTGAAAAGCTATAAAGTGTATTTTGTTTGATTTGTAATTTAATACTGTAATTCTTTGTAAAATAGCGACTACTACAGTACTAGTAATGATATGGATAATGAATTATTGAAAATAAGTTGATTGCTGCATTTAATATGTGCATTAATACGATAAATATATACACTTGAAGATTTAGAAAATTCATTGAAAATCAAACAAAATACTGCTGCTCTTAAATTTCGAAGATGCAATTATTGATCTAACGAAATTGATTGATATTGAACCAAACAACAAATTTGTATTAAGATATCAATACTTCAATAAATACATTTTAAATAGATGAAACACTTATTGGAGGCTCAAATCTTAATGGATATGAAGATAAAAAGATTCCAAGATGTCAAAGTCATAGTGCAGTTGATAAAACTTCAGTCTTTGGAGCATTACAAAGTAATGGTTACTTAATTGCCCAAGTTTCTCTGATGTTAAAATGAAAACTTTAGTGCCAATAATAGAGAAAATGTTAAAAAAGATGTAACTTCGATAATACTTTAACAAATAAATGTAACTTAGACAATACCAAGTGCCTCAACTTCTTTTTTATGGACTTTACAAATATTCAGACATTGTTATAGCAACAATATTTGCGACTTTTTGCGCCTTTAAATAAAGTAGCCAACATTAAATTTTGCATGCACAATAAAAATACTTAAAAAATGTCATGTACATACTAGAGATTAGGCCCGGTTTAAAATTTAATTCCGGGTAACCCGTCCGCTTATTAAACTCTTACTCGGGTAACTACCCGGTTAATCTCAAATAATCCGGCTGACCCGGTTAACCCGGTTAACCCGGTTATGATTATATAAGAATAGACGTTTCACATGATTATAGATAATCTTTAAACCAAAATTGGTTTAAAACATTAATTCGCAGATTCAAATTCGTTTAACGTTAATAAATTCAAATGCATTTTATTTATAAAATGTTAAATACATGTTTGAAAATATAGTCTATACTTAAAAGTTAAGATTAGTGTTCTGACCCGGGTCAGATAATAGTGACCCGACGGGTTAGACATTTAGCCCGGGTCATGAGAGGGAGAGAGAAAAAGAGAGAAAGAGAAGAAGAGAGAAAGAGAGAGAGAGAAAAATAAAGGGAAAGTTTTTTTTTTTTTTTTTTTTTTTTTTTTAGGGATGACCCGGGTTAGAAAATTTCCGACCCAGGCCGGAACACTACATTTAAATGCATAATCTAAAATAAAAGATCTAAGACCTGTCTAAATTAGTCAAATATTTTAATTCGTAGCATTATCATTGCCAAATATGATTTTGACAGAAATTAATATGGCTAAGCTTAGCAGTATATTAGGAAATTCGTCCAATAATATTGTTTCATTATTCTCACGTGATGTATATTTATTTTCTATTCGGGTTACCCGGGTAGCATAACCATAACCCGGTTAAGGAATGCTTATGCGGGTTACCCGGGTAAGCCTTATCCGGGCTTAATCTCTAGTACATACTACCATGAAATTGCACTATAATAATGTCTTCAATCGTTTATTGATCCTATGCCTCTTTCTAAAACACTAAATAACATCATTAACTTCGAACAAAACCAATGTGAATACTAAAAAGTTTTTTTTTGTTTATTATAAAAAAAAAATAAATAAATAAAAATAAAATTGCTCCTTTAACATAAAAAATAAATAATGGCAAGTTTTATCTGGGATTTGCAACTCAGTTTGGCTAATCAGCACTTGATTTTTTTTTAGTGAAACGACAATGGCATATAACACCAATAACGGTATACAATACCAATTACTACATACTATACATATTATGACACTTACGGCTTACTACTTTATTGCTACATACGGCATAACAGCAATATGGCCTAAAGGTAGTACAGCCTTTATGTCATAACCGTAATGCCGTATGTAGTTACTACCCTAAGAAATGTTTGCAGCTTTAAGAATTTCAAGATTAAAATAAAAAATTTTTTAGCAAATTTGATTAAATATTTGTTAAGATATTTTAGTTTAAAAAATTAAAAAAAATTTTACTAAAAATAATTTGTCCCTTTTCTACTAACTCACTCCTATATGGAGTGTTGTCTATTAAAACAGCCCTTTTTTACATATATTTTATTTTGAATAATTGAGTTTAATCATTTGTTTTAATTTTCGAACTGATCTGGGATTAATTAAATTTCACGATTTTGATTGGTTAAATGTAGCAGGTGACTATCAGAAATCTCATGATGTGTTGGCCTTACACGGCCTTGTGTAATTTTTCTTTTACAGTTATCTTGATTTTTTATTATACAAATTGACCTTTATTTATAATTAAAAAATATTGATCATGTCAAAATTTATATAAATCTAATGAAAACTCATTTTTCAAAAAATTTCAAAAAAGGGCTGTTTTAATAGACAACACCCCATATGTACATGCATACTTATGTCAAAAAAAACCTATTGTTAATTGTGATCAATTTATTAATTAGATATGTGTAAGAATTTTTTAACAATATCTAATAATGAGTTACTCCTGTATTGAGCTATAGGAATACCAAAATAGTTTCAAATAATACTATTTTAGTTTTGGGTTTTAATATAGGTTTGGGTTTTTAATATAATTTTAGAATTTCAGAAATTAGTTTCGTATATTTAAAACTAGTTTTAGAGCCAAAAGAGTTTCAGTCAGTATTATTACTTGTATATAGAATATAGAATTGTGAAGAATTAAATTTTTGATTTTGCTGTTAAATTATAATTTTTTTAGCAAAAAATATAATTAAAAATTAATAAAATTTAATTGGTCAATTATGTTAAAACAATTTGAAAAAAATCTGAATTTATTTGATTAATAATTATTACTAAGTAAGGTGCAATTGTTATAATTCAAATTTGGTAAAATTTCTAATTATAATAAAATTGCACAAAATTTTAGTATATTATATTTTGGGATCTACCAAATATATAACATAAATTTCATGTTGTTTAGCTTATCTGATTTCAAGTAATAAATTTATAAAAAGTGTATAATAATATAATAGGCTACTGTACAAATAATACAAAAATATAATTCTTATTTTTAAATATTATTGTACCAAATTTTATTTAAATATTTAAATAGAAAATTTCATATTTTATACCAGATATATATATTGTGTGTTAGATTGATTCTTGTGTTAGATTAGACCCAGACTAAATTAATTAAAGCTAGAATAAAATTACAGTAAAGTTAGGGTTAGTTTAGGCCAGTTGTTGCTGATCATTTAATACTGATCAACTGATAGTTATTTGATATATATTGAATTTAATCTAAATCTGATACAATATACAGTCGCCTCTCTCTAATCTGAACCTCTCTAAACTGAACACTATTAAACTCTTTCTAAACTGAACAAAATCTTCTAGAACATTTGTAAATTTTATTATAAAGTTCAGATAAGCCATATATAACTTTTTGAAAACTGAACTTTTTCAAATTTTTACATAGTAAAAAAAAGCAGTCCCGGCAGTTCGGATTAGAGAGAGTTAACTGTATATATATTGTTATATTTGTATAATCTTAGTATCATTTTAAAATATTAGTATTAGGAAAATATTATAAAAATAGTAAGAATAGTATAAATTTTATCAAAGTAATCAAATCTGTAATATTAATTTTATTAGGAAAACTTTTCTCCGTTCTCAAAAAGAAGTTATTTTCATTAATAACTCGTTATCATAACTTGTTATTATAACTCGTTATTATATCTTATTATTATAACTCATTATCATATCTCGTTATTATAACTCGTTATCATATCTCGTTATCATAACTCGTTATTATAACTCGTTATCATAACTCATTATTATATCTCGTTATTATATCTCGTTATAGAGAAAATCCTAAGTTTTTACAAATATATAAACTCTGCTTTTTCTTTCAAGTCAAAGCAGGTTCTGTCCTTTAATTCTTTCCTTTATATAAATATTTGTACTTAAAATCTTATATTTAATAAACTGATATTATCCTTTAAAATATAAAGCCATCATCTTTATATTCTTTGATCCTTTATCCATCGCATAAAGGACCTTTATTTTGTTGGTTATTAATTTATTTGGTTGAATTATTATTTTCTTTTATTTTTGTTGATATATTATTTTCTTTAGTATTATTAATCTTGGATTTATTGTCTTTTATTATTGACTTCTTTGATATTGTACACATTTCTTATCCTCTTACATGTTAAGTCAAGTGATATAGTTTCTTGCCTAAAAGTTACAATATTACAGTTTTGGCGATGACGACAGGACCTATAACTTCTTGTGTTTGTGATTTCCAATTTATTTTCTTAAACTTGTTGTATTTGTGATTCTTAATTTTTTATATCAGTTTAGTTTTTGGATTAAAATTTTTGGTTAATTTTTTTTGAAATTATACTTTCTTATATAGTTGCAACTCTTTCTTCTAAGTTTCTTTATTTTTTTTTTTTCTTCTTTTCTTTTCTTATTTCCTTTTTAAATTTTCTTTATTTCTTTTAGCTAGCTACATCAAACTATTTTAAAATTTTTCTTTACCCCTTCTTATTGTCGTCAACAAAGCTTCTTTTAAATTACACAAAAATCAATTTTTGTTACATGAAGTTTAAAATACTCGTACTAGTCAGAATTATATAGATCTTTGATTTTTGAGTAATGTTACATGAAACAAAATTTTATAGTATAGGAGTTCTATTTTATATTATATACTACCCTATAACTAGTCTTTTGAAATATTAGTTAAATCTTAGCCTACTATTATTACTTATTATCAAAGTTCTTTAAATTTCTTTCTCTATTCTCTCATATATCTTAATATTAACCCCGTACTTGCTATATGCAACCCTTTTCGCAAAAATACTTTGATTTCGCTTGGTATTTCCTCAATCATATTCCTACTAACGAGGAATATAATAATCTAATTGAAACTCTTAAATCTGCTGTTAATCAACTCCAATTTGGGTCACTTTTAAACTCACAACAAATCGATATTTTATTTAAATATTCTAAATTCTCTGATTTTTCTTGGGGAAACGGCAAATCATATCCAACATCTGAAGATCTTTGGGATAATGGACGAGTTATTGACCAAGGATTCAAAACCCCTTCCCATCAAACTATTGATTACTTAGAATTTCCAACTCCAGATAATCCTCAAGGTGTTCCCTATCCAACTCCTGCTATTCCACAACAAAAATCTCTCACTCGACGTACCTACACTCTATACCAGTGTGCTAATTTGAAACTTTACGAAGAAGAATTATATAATAACATTAAATCAACTGACGGCATAAACGATCTATTTAAATATCGCTAACTTCACGGCTTCTCTACCTACTTTGATTAAAACCTCTTTATAAATATTGACCAATACAAGCAACGAATAGTTAATCATAATTTTCTATACAAGACTAATCGAGCTATAAGTAGAAGAAGATATAAAGAGAGACCTGATCCCAGCTGTTCTGCTTGTCACCCTACCAAAGAATACTATATCACCGAAGAATTTTATAGATTTTGGAATTGGTTTCATCCTACTTATGCTTACACCATCGATTATTTTAACGACGCATACTGATTACCTATCACTGAAGATTTAACACCTCATATTCATCAATTAATAACCACTGTCCGATATCAAAATAACCAACCCCTACAAGAATTTGATTTAATCGTACCAGAAGTAATTGAAAAGTGGCAACAAACTTGTGGATTCATTGATTCTCCTGCACCAACAGAAATACTAGAAACAAATAATTCAGATAATTCAGAAGATTCCAACGGAGCTATTAATCTTGAAGACCATTCTGAAGAAGAATTTGAGGAAAACTTTGAAGAAAACTCTAAATCTTCTCACTCTTCCAATCTATCTATATCTACTATAAATAACCAAATTGAACAAAATCATAATCAAATAAGACAAAGCCTACATAATACTCAACAAATTCTTAGTCAAATAAAGGAAACTATCAAAAATAACGACTATATCCTCACCACAGAAGAATCTAGCTCATCCACTTCCAATAGTAATAACTATCAAACCACATCTGATCATCTAACTGATACTGACAACCTCCAATCTTCTGATATTAACTATTCAACTATAGAAAACCCTCAAATTAATAATTACTTTGACGATAATATTTTCTCTAGTCTTGTCAGTCAATTAGGAAATTTAACCATGTCTCAAAGTGGTAGAAATAACAATAGACGAACTGATCAAAATGATGATCTACTTCATTTTAATGATGATAATAGAATGACTAATTTATATATAAATGACAAATCTCAAAGAGGCGCAGAAAATAGACAAGTACCTATCAGACCAAGTAATAGTAATGAAAAACGTCAAAATGATGATGAAGATGATGATAATGAAGAGGATGAATTTAATGCTGAGGATGCTATAAAAAGCATTCTAGAAGGATTAAAAGAAATTGTTAATAATAACGCCAAAAAACCAACTGCAGCTACCAATCCAAAAGAATATAAAATGATTGACTTTCCTACCTTCTCTGGTAAAGGCACTGCCAGGAATCAGCTGATTTGATTTTGGCCAAAATTTTGACCTCCCCTATTTTAGTCATGTCTTCATATTAAATTTCCAGTTTTTTAACCCCCTCCTCTAGGAAATTAGCTGATTTCTGGCCCTCTCCTAACCAAGATGAAGACCCAGTTAAATGGGTTGAAGCTTTTACGCGAGCATGTGTTGGTAATAACATTTCTGAAAATAGGCGACTCACTATAGTCCCTAATTTCTTTAAAGGCAATGCTCTATTCTGGTATAATCAAAATCAGTTCAACTTTACCTACTGGGACAACGATACTCATACAAACCACTCCATCGTCCAACTTTTCTCTAGAAAGTTTAGAGATCCATTCAAAGTATCCCAAGAGCATTATACATTAAGGAGTAGAAAACAAAAACCAGAAGAAACTGTCGATGCTTATAATTCTGCTCTTGAAGAGTTATAGCGAAGAGTCGATCCCAATAATAATTATCCTGAAGTAGACAAAATTTGACAATTTGTGGATGGAATGGATTGAGACAAGAATTCCAAATACCTGTACAATCAGAAAACCCGATAACTATTAATCAAGCAGTAAATAAAGCCAAAGCTATCGAAGTAGCTTACTCTAAAAGAAGTTCCTTATCGGCTTATTCCTTATTACCTACTACCTACCAACCACAATTCTTTGGAGGAAACACTGGTCTAAATCAACCCATCATGTCTGCTCAACCTCAACATAGTCTACATGATGACTTAATGGAAGCAGTTCAATATGTTACTAGAACCATGCAGAATCATAATCAGAATCGAAACTCTCAAACCCAACAAAACACTTCCTCTCAAAATAATAATAACAATTATAGAAATAATAATAATAACTACAGGAATAATAATAATAACAATTATAGACCACCCCAACAAAGAAATAACAATTGTTTGAGATGTAATCAACCTGGTCACTTTGCTGCTAACTGTTCTGCCCCTTTCTGTACCAACTGTCAACAGATTGGCCATGGTACTCGAAATTGTCATTTTAATCAAAATTGGAGAAATAACAACAATAACAATTATAACAACAACAATTACAATCGAAATAACAACTGTAATAATAATAATAACTGAAGAAACAATAACAATTATAATAACAATAATTTCAATAATAACAATAACAATCCTCCTCCCAACAATAATAATAATCATAACAATAACCAAAACCAAAACAATAATAATAATAATAATAATAATAATAACAATCAACAAAGACAACATTTAAACTAGAAATAGCATCTCCAGAGGGTGAGCATGCTAAAGTCCGAAAACCCTCAATTGATAATAACAATGAAGATGTTTATTCATTCTTAATGGATGAAATTGATTTATTACTCGACCAAGAAGATGACAAAACTAACAAAAATAGCAATAATATAGATGATAAATTTTATAATCTCTGGACAGATTATAATGAAACTATAGAAATATTGGGGATGAACTCGAATGAAATTGATTTTTATCTCGAAGATAACAATCAAAAGAATCAAGTTAAAGATGCATTATTTACTATCGCTGAAGTTTTGGGAAAAAAAATTAATGTTCTTATTGATACTGGTTCAAAAGGATGTGTGGTTACTAAGCGCTTTCTTGATAAAATGAGTCGAAATGTAGATGAACCAAGTAATGTCCGAGTAGTAGATATTACAGGTCATAAATCTGTTCCTTTAGGCAAAGTTAAGGACATTCCTATCCAACTTGGTACAAAAATTACATTAGTTGATATGCTAGTAACAGAATCTAAAGAATATAATATAGTCTTAGGAAATGAATATTTAGATAAAGTCCATGCTATTATTGACTATTATGGAGAATTCATGAGTATTGGAATCGCGGATCAAATAGAATATGTCCCAATCTCTTGTAAACAATGAATTTCAGATCCTGATACAGTATATCCAATTAATTTTAAAGACTATTATTCTAACCAGGAATTAGAGTTAGAATTAGAAGATAACAACCCTATCGAACCCATATATACCACTATTCAAATTGGAGATACCTTTTCTCAACTTAATGAACAATTAATAGCTAATGTAAAAGTTGAAAATATCAATAACCCTCTTCCAGATGAAATATTTAAACTTATAACCAGAAATCAAAGAAATAAAAGATAAAAAGAAAGAAGACCAGAAAATTTCTATCCCCATTACTGAAGATAAATCAACGTTTATTGGATATAATCTCGATGAACAACANATAAAAGATAAAAAGAAAGAAGACCAGAAAATTTCTATCCCCATTACTGAAGATAAATCAACGTTTATTGGATATAATCTCGATGAACAACAAAAAGAAGATATAACTCGATTATTACTAGAAAATTCAATATATTTGCCACTAAATTCTCCGAACTCCGAAAAACTAATGTTGTATACCATGGTATAAATATTGGTGATTCGTATCCTATCAAACAAAGGGCATATAGAGCCTCCCCTGTGGAACAAAATCACATCCAAAAAGAAATTGAAATAATGGAAAAAGATGGTATAATTCAAAAATCAGAAAGTCCTTGGAGTTCCCCAGTTGTTCTAGTCAAAAAGAAAAATGGAAAATTAAGATTTTGTGTAGATTTTAGAAAGTTAAATAGTACAACTAAAAAGGACACTTACCCTTTACCAAGAATTGATGAAATGTTGGACAATCTTGGAAATGCTAAATGGTTTACTTCTCTTGATTTAACCTCTGGATATTGGCAAGTAGAAGTAAAAGAAGAAGACAAAGAAAAGACCGCTTTTATACCAAAATTTGGTCTTTATGAGTTCAATGTAATGCCATTTGGACTCTGCAATGCCTCTTCTACATTTTAAAGACTCATGGACATTGTTCTACAACCTGTATTATGGAAGAAAGCTATGGTATACATCGATGACGTTAATATTTATTCTGAAACATTTGAACAACATATAAAAGATATCCAGGAAGTATTCAATTTTATTAAGGACACCAACCTCAGAATAAACCCAGAGAAATGCCATTTCTGTACCAATAAAATGCAATTTCTTGGACATATAGTGGAATTGAAGGAATTAAACCTGATCCTCAAAAGATTAATAAACTCGATAAACTTTCACCCCCGAAAAATATCTCGCAACTTAGAGCCTTCCTAGGCTTAGCATCGTACTATCGCCGATTTATAGAAGGATTTTCTAAAAAGGCTAGACCTTTACTCCAATTACTTAAGAAAGATGAAGAATTTAAATGGGATGAACCACAACAAAAAGTATTTGATTGGCTTAAACAGTGCTTAACCCAATCACCTATTCTACAATACACTGATTACTCTGAACCTTTTATTTTATTTATCGACGCTTCTTATCAAGGACTTGGTACAGTCCTATCCCAAATTAAAAATGGTCGAGAGCATGTAATTGCTTACACCAGTCGAACATTAACACCTGCTGAACAAAATTATTGTACCATTGAACTTGAATGTTTAGCAGTTATTTGGGCCGTAAAATATTTTTGACATTACATTTATGGAATGAGATTTACTTTAATTACTGATCATAAAGCCTTACAATGGTTACTTAATTCATGTACAATCAATGATAACAAAAGGATTACAAGATGGAGATTAACTCTACAAGAATTTCAGTTTGATATTAAATATCAAGCTGGTAGCCAGAACAAAAATGCTGATTTTCTCTCATGCCTACTTGAATATTTAAAGGACAATGGATGAAAAACAATATAATTAGCTATATCAATACCTCTCTACCCTACAATTTGACAAGGACGCCACTAAACAGGAAAAATCTCGAATCCAAAAAGAAGCTAAAAACTACTTTATTGAAAATAATAAACTATATCGACGAAATAAAGAAAAACCTCAAAGAGTAATCAAACATGATCAAAAACACTTCATCCTATATACATTACACAACGAACAAGAAGTACATTTAGGAATTAGTACTACTTATAATAAAATCAAAGAACGATACTTTTGGCCTACTATGTACAATGATATTAAGGAGTACGTTCAAACATGTGATATTTGCCAACGTAGAGGACATGAAATACAATGACAAAATCTACAACCTCTAGAAGTGAAATATCCATTCCATCGAGTGGAATTGATATTAAGGGACCTTTACCACCCATTAAACAAGGCAACAGATATATAATTGTTGCAATGGATTATTTAACAAAATGGCCGGAAGCAAGAGCTGTAGCAGATATAAAAGCTACAACCGTAGCTAAATTTATTTATGAAGATATTATTTGTCGACATGGGACCCCTACCATATTACTTTCTGACCGAGGATCCAATTTTATGAGTGAAGTAATAAAAGAATTGTGCCAAAATCTTCAAATAAAACATCATAAATCATCAGCATACCGACCTCAAACGAATGGAATGATTGAACGATTTAATAGAACTATTGGTGAAGCCCTTGCCAAAATTACAAGTTATAAATACATAGAATGAGATGAAATTTTACCTTCAGTATTGTTAGCTTATAGAACTATGAAGCATGGTACTACTAAGTTCACTCCATTTTCTCTTATTTATGGACGTGAAGCCAAATTACCAATAGAAACAATAGTAGAATCTTACTATGAAGAAGATTTACTATTCTATGAAGCTTTATTAAAAAGAATGTTTGAAATAGAAGATGTTTTAATTAAACAACAAAATGAAGCTCTAGAAAATATACAAGCGGCACAACAAAATCAACAAAAACATCATGACAAACACATCAAATATGATAAATTAAAAATTGGTGACAAAGTTCTAGTTGCCAAATCATTTTTTAAAAATATATTTTCTGCTAAATTAGAAGAACAATTTATGGGACCATACATAATCCATAATATATTAGATTTTGGAGTTTACAAACTACAAATTGGACGGAAAAAAGTAAAAGACCCAGTTCATGGTGATAGACTAAAATTGTACCATGACAGAAAAATTAAAGATCTTCCAGTACTTCAGATCATCATCACACAAGACCTTAATACAAGTAGTAGATCGTATAACTAAAATATTTATAAATATACCCTTTGTTCTAAAATTCTCTTTAAATTCCTTAAACCCTAAAAATCCTTTTATAATATTTTTCATTATGGACGTAATAGAATTAAAAGATTTAATTTTAACAAATTTTTCTATAGAATCAATTACGGGATTCTATAATTTTCTAAACGAATGGAGAAGAAAATCTTTCGAAAACATCGAATTAAAATTAACAAAAAGAAGTATTATCTTCGTCAATAATAATAACCAGTCTGCTGAAGATATTAAAGAATTTTTAGAAAACCTTCTTGGTACACCTTTAAAAGATGAATCCATATTTCCTACTTTCAATGAAAATACTGAAGTCTTATCTGAACTAAATTGTGAAGGATTATTTGAAAATATCGACATGATAAATACCCAAGAAGCTTTAATTGAAGTCAATACAACTTATCCTAATGAAGATAATTCCAATATTCAAAATAACGAAGCAAACTTAATTAATGAAAATAGACCAGAAATTGCCAAAATAACAAGAGATTTGAGTCGAAATTCTGGAACAAATAACGTATTCATCTCACCTTTCTCTGGCAATAATGAAATAATTATCTTCAACGAAATTATAAGAACTATTGAAAGGTTAGGAAAAAGTAAATTAAAAAGAATTCCTAGACTTGAAGCTGCTTACTATCTAGACAAACTTTTTGACGAATATAGAGACCAAGAACAAACAATAAGAAATTTTAAAAGAACACTTTTAGAAAAATTTGAAAGAAACAAAACAGACTGCATAAAAATTTGGGCAAACCGAACATACAAATTATTTCAAAAATATGGTTTCAACAAATTATATAATTCACTAGAAATTTATAACACAGATATTAAAAAATTATCACCAACACAATTTGAACAATTATTACAATGAAATTTCATATAAAAAGAAAAATTTTGGGTGAAAGTGAAAGTGTATGCATTGTGATATGCAGCCCATAATATAATAAGAAAAATCAAATCACGTTGATGAATACAACAATCTGATTAGTCAAAATTCTATACTATATATATATTTTTATTTATTATTAATTTCATAAATATCTATTATATTTATTTACTTATTAGTACTATTTTTTCTACTATTACTAACTTCTTAAATTTTGCGGAGCAAAATTTTTGAAGGAGGGAATAGTGTTATATTTGTATAATCTTAGTATCATTTTAAAATATTAGTATTAGGAAAATATCATAAAAATAGTAAGAATAGTATAAATTTTATCAAAGTAATCAAATCTGTAGTATTAATTTTATTAGGAAAACTTTTCTTCGTTCTCAAAAAGGAGTTATTTTCATTAATAACTCATTATTATAACTCGTTATTATAACTCGTTATTATATCTCATTATTATAACTCGTTATCATATCTCGTTATTATAACTCGTTATCATATCTCGTTATCATAACTCGTTATCATAACTTGTTATTATATCTCGTTATTATATCTCGTTATAGAGAAAATCCTAAGTTTTTACAGATATATAAATCCTGCTTTTTCTTTCAAGTCAAAGCAGGTTCTGTTCTTTAATTCTTTTCCTTTATAAAAATATTTGTACTTAAAATCTTATATTTAATAAACTGATATTATCCTTTAAAATATAAAGCCATCGTCTTTATATTCTTTGATCCTTTATCCATCGCATAAAGGACCTTTATTTTGTTGGTTATTAATTTATTTGGTTGAATTATTACTCTCTTTTATTTTTGTCGATATATTATTTTCTTTAGTATTATTAATCTTGGATTTATTGTCTTTTATTATTGACTTCTTTGATATTGTACACATTTCTTACCCTCTTACATGTTAAGTTAAGTGATATAGTTTCTTGCCTAAAAGTTACTATATTACAATATATATATATACTAATTTATTAATTTACAAATTTGTATAATATAAGGTAAATAGGGGCATTGTAAGCCAGAGAGTATTGTGGGTCAGCCAGATATCTTGAAATTTAGTAATTAAAATTAAATGAATTTTATATTATTTGATTCATTTCATTAAGATGGATTAAATGGTATAAAATAGGACTTTAAAATATATATAAATAGGTCAGAATAATTATAAAATTACTAAAAATAGGAGTTGTTTAAAACAGGATACAATTACGTGATATAGTGCCAATCAACTTGTTTGTTTTGATCAACCCAAATCAGCTGACAAAGAAACAAAAAAGAAAAAAAGTAAAAAAATGCAAAAATACAAGAAATAAGTTTCAAAACCTATCTTGGAGCATTAACAAAAAATGTCAAAAAGGCAATTTTACTAAAATACTATCTATAATCCTAACTGCTAACTAACCTTTACCCTAACTTTAATTAAAAAGTCAAAATCATATAACTGTACTCTGCTTTAAACGACCTTCTAAAAATAGAAAGATTTGCAAAAAAATCTCAAAAATAAGCAAAAAAATTATTATAAATAGAAAAGATTTGTACAAAAAAACCAAAATAAGCAAACTAATATCTGACCTATCTATGTATATTTCGGGGTAGGGATGTTAATGGTGTATAATACTCCAGAGTAACTTAGGTAGGGTGGGGGGCACGGGAAAATTATTGGGCATGCCCCTAGGGGCATGCCCAAGGCTCAAGGCATGCCCCTCTATGCCCGGGCATGCCCTCTTCATAGTTTTTCATCACACGATATGCAATGTCATGTGCCAATTAGATCTGTTATGACATTACTGAGTACTTAACCTTTATAATTTTTGAAAAAAATGAATAGCTTATACGTCACAGTTTTATATTGTTTAGAAAGCTGTACACCAATTGCAAATTTAGCTAAGTAATCTATTTCAATAAATTTTGTAAATAAATATGCTATTCCTAAAAATTTTTATATAAGCAAGTTTTAATATAATACTCTACCTTATGTTAATCGGGTTTTACAAGATACGTGATGTTGATTTTGATATTAGCCAATCAAAATTTTAGGTATGCCCTCAGGGTTATGCCCCTACTAGGGGCATGCCTTTTAGTTTAAAGGCATGCCCAGAGGCATGCCCGGGGGCATGCCCAAGGGGGGGCATGCCCATGAACCCTGTGCCCTCCACCCTAAACTTAGGTGTATAAGCCACTCCATACTAGCGTGATTTAGGCATCACTCCACTCCGGCTTATTAAGATATACCTAAAAGAAGTAAATCACTCTAGAGTAATACTATTAATGTAAAATAGTTTATACTCTGGAGCCACTATTATATCAACTGCATATCCACCGATTTGGTTTCACTCCAAAATTAGCCAATCATGATCGAGAATTATTTGCTATTAAAATTTATTACAAAGTAAGTTTTGAAACAATGGTCTTTTAAACTTATTTATAATCCATAATTAAGTGTATAAAATATTGTAATATCTACATGTTTAATTATTAGCTGAAAGTAAGTTAAAAAGGTAGTTTTTCTGAAAAGTTCTTCCAAATTTACCCTTACCCATTATACAACCGATCGTTCAATGACAACCCGATCCTTTTTTACCCGAAAATACCAAAACGCTTCAACAACTAGTAATAGTGCTTCCTTTTACAGCTTGGCATAGCTGTTTTTTGAATATTTATTGCTTATTTATCTTATATAAAGGCCAAAAAACTATTTTATTTGAAGGTTTCATTTTGTTATTCTTCACGTCACTTAATAGCAGAAGTTTGTGTAATGGTTTATTGAAAAAAGACCCCTAAAAATCAAATCGGTAGATATGGTAAAGTGGTTTATACACTGAAGTAACTATTATATAAATATAAAATCCTATACTATAAATATATAAATTTACTCTGAATTATATACCGGATTATACTTTGGGTTATACTTCAGAGTATGCCCAACTTATATATTTGGCTTATAATAGATTAATACTTTAGTGTTTAATTATAGAGTTTGCTCTGAGGTGGTGTACTCTAGTGTGATGTGGTTTTGGGTATTACTCTGGTAGAGTACGCTCCACACCACCCTGGAGCACTCCATTAATATCCCTATTTCGGGGTCTTTATAAAATTTATTCAATTCCAATTACTAGATTACAAATATCATTATTTATACAAAATTTAGGTTTTTGTATATTTTTGAATTTAGGGGCGTGCTATTTATCACATGATATTTTTTACTTAATAGCCACCCCTATCCATGTATGGTGTGATCACTTTATCTAATTCTAATTGATTAATATAATATACAGACGTGATCACTACCTTTGACCATATATCCATGGTAAAAATTACGTGATAAATGGCATGCCCCTTATTATTAGTAAATTTGCAAATTTTTATATATAAACCTTTAATTATTTTGGGATCCTGTGAATGGATATTAACAATTTTGTGCTAGTTAGAATTGTCTTACTAAAATGGACATTTTGGTAGTAAAATCATCCAAAACAAACCAGTAAATCAAAAATTATTAGCTATCAAATAATGGTCTACAATACATTACTTTTTTCTAAAATTTAGTTTTATATTCTATTTGTGTATTAATTATTTATATCTAAAACTATATAATTTAAAGATTTTATAATAATTTCTTCTTTATTAAGCATAGTTCAAATTGTATAAAAGTTTATTAAAAAATTTTATTAGTAGAAACTTTAATTACAATACTTCTATTTACCTTATACTGTATGTTTTTAAAAATAAGCTACCCTTTTTGCCAAAAAGTTATACAAAAAAATGTAGAATAGCTTATTTTTAGATTGTTGAATTTTTTGAAAAATTGAAAAACATACTAATAAAAAGTTGACCAAGTACTACCAAATTTTTACTATAAGTATATTTCGATGTTCTAAACAACTTTACTTAATTATTTTTTTTGAGAATTATTTAGTAAAATTTGGACTTTTATATGTAGCAACTGCTAATGATTTCTTTAAAAACTTAAAAAAATAAGAGGGTAGCTTCTTTTGGAGGTAGCTTATTTTCGAAAATATACAGTAGACCTGCGGGCCGATAGCGTAAGTGGTTACGCTCCCAGGTCGCCAAATGTAAGGTCGCCGGTTTAACTCCTACTAGCGGACATGATAAAAAACTATATGCGATTATGAGAGGATGGGCTGAACTAGGATGCTAGGACTGCGGTTGGTTAATTTAACCACATTAGTGTATGTGTGCTGCTAAAATTTGGACCTAATGAATACTTCCGGTGGAATTCCGGTTGAATAAATGTATACTTCCGGTGGGATTCCGGTTGAACGGTAACATGATAAAAGTGGCAAAATTGCACTAATCCAATAAAGGAAAAGGATCTCAGATGAACTAGGATGGGCTCAGCCCTAACCCGAAACAGAAGAAGACCAAAAACTTTAGAAGGCCGAAGGAAGAAAGTACCAAGAATTTGTCATGTCCTTGCCCCGGTCGGTACGACGACTAGAGGTTTTGGCTGAAGTTAGATGCTGAAACTTCGGAAGGCTTAAGGAAGGGAGTACTGAGATGTTTTTATGTTTCGTCTGCGCCCTGGTCAGTACGAACGACCTGAGGTTCCGGAAGAAGTTGGAAAACCGAAGACACCACCAGCGGACTGAGTAACCAAAATGAGGGATATCTGGGTAATTGAGTACAGAATTAGGTTGTATAACTAGTCACAAAATGTATCATAAATAGAAATGTAATTGGAAAATCATATGACCTTAATAAAAGAGCACCATCAAGCGCCCCTAGTGTAAAGGACTAGGGTTAAAAAAAATATATATATATACAGTAAATTATAAACAAAAAAAATTAGTATAACTTAAAGTTAGAGTAAGAGTAGCTTTAGGGTTAAAGAAGGTTATAGTTTATACTAAAATTTTGAAAGAAATATTTTTTGTTAGAATCCCAAAGCTATTATATATCATAATTTTGAGATATCAATATATGTGTATATATATACCTAGTGTACAAATAGCAATCATCTTTTGAATAATAAAAATATAAATCAAAGGTATTTTTATAGTAATTATGCAAGCAAATTTGCTTGCAAATCTCTACAAATTAGAGGATAAAATTGCAATAAATTAAGCAATTGTGGCTATGCCACTAATCAATTAAGTTTGAAAATTGTAATTAATTTTCTTTACAGTTAATTATTCGATAGGTCTAGGATCCTAGAAACTAGAGACAATTTACTTTTGTGCATTAATTTTTTTTTATAGTTTTTAATAATACTAATATAGTACTGTATCTTTTAGCCTATTTGTAAGCTAGTATAACGGATTGTGTATTTAGGCGCTTAAAGATAGCCAAGTTTGTAATTACAGAATTAGAAGATTAAATATATAGTATATATTATCTTTATATTATTATTAAAATAAAAATTAAAGCTATTGTACTATACCGATTGCTTTGAAAATCACCTTAAGATATTTCTTTTGTCCAAATTAGCTCGATTGGGAATTATCATAAGGTGACTTTCAAGGTATGTACTGTACGTATGTACTGTACGTACGTAAGTACGTACGTATTTATTACAACATCTTAGAAAATTCGGTTAACTAACTATATAGACAAATGTTAAACTTTCTCCCGTAAAATGAATTGAATTGTATTACAAATATAAATAATGCAATCGATAGATTTAATATGGTATCAGGTGCCATGCCACTTTATACTATTTATGTATTATCTATTCTATTTTAAGGTAGGACGAAAAAATTAGTTGTAACAATGGTAACAACCCAAGGTATTTTCGATAAACTAATAACAATTATCTAAAAAGAAAATCCGAGTAGTTTAAGCTTACGTATGTACAAGATTCATTTATATATATGTCCTGAGACGGCTCACTCCATAATAGTAAAATAAAAAAAGTTGTTTATATTATTATCACAAGAGGATCGTTTACTAAATAGCTGATACGTATATATCAATATACGTCTGGTCGAATCCAATCACAGGATTTCGAAAAAGAGGTCTATATACTGTAAAAAAAATACATATCGATATATATTTTACAAGGGTAACAAATTATGACAGGGTAAATCTTGGTTACACACAGTAAATTCTCAGGAAAGAAGCGGGTATTCTCAGAAACGATGCTTTTTGCTACTCCTGTGAACAAACATCGCACAGATTCAACTTATATCAAAAGGTGCGATTAGTTTCCTTCGATTCAAAATTCAATCGTCACCTGAGCTGTTGGAGATCTAAAGGCCTTCTTTTCTTCATTTGATGCTTTGGTACCTGACTATTTTTGTGGAAGTGATGCTTTTGCTCTTTAACGGTCGAACCACTTTCTTGAAGCTCAAAATCCAAACCCTATCTTTTAAACATCTCTGACTTTTTGAGTTTTGCTACTTAAATTTTACAACTACTATCAACGGTCACATTATCAATTTACCTGTATAATTGTTGAATACAATGGCACAAACTTATGGCCAGCAGCAGCAACCAATGCAACAGTCTCAAATTCCAGAATACACTTTACCGGGCGTACTCCATTTCCTCCAATCAGAATGGAGGCGCTATGAGCGAGACAGAAACGAATGGGAGATTGAGCGTGCCGAAATGAAGGTTATTTATTATTGTTGTTATTATTGAGTTATAGAATTCTTTATTTGGTGAACTAATATAGTTTGCCGGATTGTATAAAAATAAATTATAATTTAAATTGAATTTATGTCGTTTATAATTATAAAATTTTCGAATAAAAAGGCTCGCATCGCATTATTGGAAGGTGAACGTCGTGGAATTGAAACCATGAAAATAAATCTAATGAGGCGTGTAAAAATGTTAGAATTTGCTCTAAGGCAGGAGAGGTACGAAGATATAACATTAATAGATCAAAGAAATGCCGCCGCTTAATTAAAGAACTTCTCGTGTTATAGAAGTAAATATTTGGCCGGCATATCCTCCAAACAACCCTTAACAAGGGAATCATCCACTGTATCAACTACTACAAACGAAGAAGGACGTAAGTTGCGAATTTGCAAATTTTCGTAAGTTTTCTTATTTGGCTATTATGAAACATTACTTTTTTTCATTCACAAATTAAACTTGTTTTATCCCCCTTATTTCTCACCATAATACAAATCTCCAATAGTACAAAATAATTCTCAATCAACTACCGAGTTTTCTCAGACTTCCGAACAATCTTCACAACAAAAGAGTCTTTTATCAAGTCGGGATCCTAATTATCGCATCAAGAGTCGAGAAATTCTTAAAGCGTATGATAAGCATGCGTGCCTTTTATTCTTCACGTCATTATTTTTGATAAAATCATTTGACAAAATTATTAAAATAATCAAAATTTTTATAGATGCTTACAAGAAATTGACTATCTTACAAATGCTGCGACCAGCAACCCTTCTATCAGCAATCGACCTTTAAGCCATCCAACTGGTTTGAATGGAAATAATGCAACCAATCAAATGCCAAATCATAGAGACAGTGCAATATGGGTTGGGGGTAATTCTAATGCACATAACGGAATGCCGCCAAAAAGATTAGGCAACGTTGCAATAAGACCTTCTAGGCCTGCTCCAACAACGCCACCGTCAATTTTACCCATATTGCCAACAAATTCATCTAGTCCACCATTAGATCATTCTTTCCCTACTCGTGAAGGTTTAGAGATTGTTTCTCCTGAGAACGAAGACGGTTCATTCTTTCCCAAATCAGATGGTAAATTGTACAAGAGTGATGATGATGAACAACCGTCATTTGATTATCAAGGAAACGATATAATAGCTTCGGGTGAAACGACACCAATTGGTAATGGAATTGGTGGATTAGAAACAAATAAAGCCGATGAAAACTACTTCGAAAAAGATGTTGGTACTCCCGCCTTTAATAGATCCGGATCATGGAAAATGCAGAATCAAATTACAGCTAAAAATATAACTGCATTTCAAAAAAATGCAGATGAACTCAGAGAAGAAGAATATCAATTGGTATGTTTTTATAAGTAACTGCAAGGCTTTTTTACCACTAAAAAGAAGACACTTTTAAATTTTGAAACTAATTTTTTTTAGAAAAACGATGTTCAGAAAAAATTTAACCTGTCAGATGAGAAAATTTCAAAATTGATGAAACATTCTTCGAAAAAAAATCAAGGAATATTACGTTTGTATATCCAAAAATTTTTTTTTCATCTTCCAATTTCAACATAACAATGTTATTTACTATTACAATTTTTTATAGCAATTATTAATTCAGATCCTCAGTTAGACGAACTCAGTTTATCAGTTGAAGAAGTAGATAATGCAGAAAAATCGGAGGTAAAAATTAAAGATTATGTCAAAAAACTTGAACTCCATAATTTATTTACTTGTTATTCGTCCGGATTCTGTTACAGGCTGATAAATTACAAGAAAATAATTCAGATAGAAAAATGTGGAGACAACGATTCACATTAAGAAGGTAATTAGTTATCTTATAATTTTACAATTAATACTAATATTTAATATGTTTTAATTAATTAATAACTTTATTTTTTTTTTTTAGCCATCTTGACACTGTTCGTTCTATTTCATGGCATAAGTCAGAACTCATGTTTGCATCTGGGTCGGAAGATGGCACAGTGAAGTTATGGAATTTAAAGGGCCCAATTTCTCTCAAGTATGAATAAATAAAATAAAAATTGTTAAAAAAATTAACATAAACTTGTCATATCCTAACAATCTTTTTTACGAATTTATTAATAATCAGACCTACAGATGTTCCTGATATTGAACCGACAATTACTTATAGAGGTCATACAGCGGCCGTAAATTCAGTTGTCGTTGCTCCGGAACAGTACAAATGTTATTCGGCTAGTATGGACTCTACAATTCGTGTATGGGACCTGCCGCCACCAAAACGAGACACTTACGGACCCGTTGGTAATTATAGTTATATATATATATATATATGTACACATTATTGGCATTGTATTTCTGTAGGAAAATTTCTCTTATCAGAACTTAATTCTTATTTATAGATTCACCGTTAAACTTGACTACCTACATTGGTCATACGGATGCTATATGGGATTTAAGATTGTTCCCTATTCGTAACTTAAATACCCAGCTTTTAGCATCCGCATCTGCTGATGGGACGGTTAAAATTTGGAATACGGAGGCGGAAGGATCGCCCTTGAAAAGTTCATGGGGATATTACGGTAGCAACGGCGAACTACCAGTTAACGGAGGTATATTGATGTTTATTATCTTAAATTTTAAAATTATTTTTCTTTTACGAATTATTTTAAAAATTTATAATTGTTCGCTTTACATATTATTAGCTCGTCCGCCAATACCTACATCTATTGATTTTGTTCATAGCGATTTGAAAAAAATGGCCGTTTCATTCCAAAATTCAATAATCAAGCTTTATGACATCGAAACAGGACAAAGCGTTGTAACCTTTAATAGTGCTGAAACATACGATAATACTCCAGCGACACAAATCAATCGTATCATTGTTCATCCTACCATGTCGCTATTATTTTCGGCACATGAGGATAAATATATTAGATTCTTTGATGTCAACAACGGTGAGATTCAAAGTTCAATTTATCAAAAAGAAAAAAAAAGATCAAGTTATTATATATTTAATTTTTCATTTACTTGCAGGTAAATGTAATTTCTCAATGCTTGCCCATCTGGATTCGGTCACCGCGCTTGATATTGATCCATCGGGAATGATATTGGTATCAGGAGGTATGATTTGTTTTAAACTGTGCGTTATGTTAATAAACTTGATTGCTATGATTTCTAATATATTAACAACGGTAAATCTATAAAGGTCATGATAGCTCTATTCGTTTGTGGGATATTGTATCAACTAGACAATGCGTTCAAGAGTTTGTATCGCATCGGCGAAAATCTGATGAGGGTGTATTATGTGTTGAATATCATCGATCTTTACCATGGATGGCAAGTGGTGGTGCAGATTCAGTAGTAAAGATATATTGTTGATAATGTTTGAGGTCGATAATATTAGTTTTTAAAAGTTCAATTTATTTTTAAGTGCGAATCTCATGAATGAATTAGTTTTGTCATTTATATTAGTATTGTAATTTGAACTTAATTTGAACTTAATTTGAAAGAGGTGATTGTAAAATGAATTAATACTTAAAAGATTTAAATACTATTTACCACTTCTGACGTATTTTGGTGGGTATTGTTGCATTTACATTCTTTTTATTTTCTATATTTCAATTATTTATTACTGTATTAGAAATTAGTTTTTACAATAGCGAAGGACTTTTTGTATTAAGAAATATTTCGATTGTTCAAATTTTGACAAAATTCTAGTATTGGTACTATTTACTTTAGCAAACGATTTTATATATCTTTATTATAATTTAAATAAAAACCAGTCAAGTGTAGAACAAGCTCTGCGGGTAGTCTGATTGACAACTTGCAGAGATATTTTTATAATTTGTAAATATTAGATATTTATTCGTCATCAATATTTATTTGTCCGGAGCGAAGCGTAGGACTCATACTTCTATGCTCAGTGATAACCGAAACTACGCTTTTGATAGGTTTATATCAAAATTATCAAAAACGTAGATGTAGCATTTTCCGTCTGTAACAGCAGGCAGAAAAATTTTTACTATCACGTGACTGAAGATCATTTCCGACCTGGTACGATCTATTCATAAAAATAAAATATTTTAAAATTTTAATGAAGATTTCTCGACAACTATCAGACTAAATTTAATAAATTTTTTTTT